>JAHWFP010067908.1:0-43263 GCA_023313725.1 Lithobius niger | reverse complement strand
GGTGAATCATTACGAGGTATTTAAGAACTGTTTACCCCAAACCTGGGGGGGGGGGCTGTAACTAAAGACTGGTGCATTTCCGGACCCATGTTTATAGGACTTTTTCTTCTTATCTTTGATCACACAGCGGACCCTCAAAATATTTGACACCAATTTCCGAACACCCTGTATACTGACTACTATATACTGACTAATTCCGCTCATATAAAATAAATTATGCGACAGATACGAATGAAATTTGGTATTCAGCACTCTTTTAACTCCAATACGTGCCTGTTTAGATTTGACGTTTGGGGAGGCACTAACTAAAAAGATGCAATCATTTGTAATGCTATTTTTTTGTATGTTGGGAAAACGCCACCGGTGATCAAAATAAGCATTACTATTTTATTATTTTATTTAGTTTATTGAGCTATAAAGGACTACATATACCTATGCGCTCATGCTAGCCTACTTAACGCTACCTTATCCATTACTCGTTATTAGTGTAACAATGCAAACAGCCTGCCAGAAATAATCGGCAACACAACATTATTTATAAAATGCAGGCGCATGCATGCATGGCTTTGGGCCACTAAGCTCTTAATAAATCCGTAGTCCACGCTACGTATTGTTGATGGTCGAATGGAAATCAGTAAATGCTTTAATTAATATGATTGAAGTCCTCATTCCAGCGAAACTAAAAAAAAATTAATATCTCCGTACGTATTCAATATTTTTCGACCAAACTTGCCCAGATAGTAGACAAATGGGCAGTGGCAAAAATAAGACACCAAAAAAAACTACAAAAGAAGTGATATCTAAAACAAAACCCACGAGGGTGAAAGAAGTGATACCTAAACCAAAACCCACGAGGGTGAAAGAACCTGCAAAGTTTCAGCCAATCAAAGTAGTGATATCAGAGCCAAAAAGGCTGCCACCAAGTTACTACATTAGTTGCCAAGCTAATCCCACTGACTATTACCTCACACGTTAAATCAATAACTTGACCATTGCTACTGATAGTAGCAATGGTCAGGTTTTTGATTTAACCTTTGATCTAATACCTACATAACCAGTTGCCTTTCTTATTGTGTATCGTTTAATGCGGTGGTGGCTAATCCGAATCAGTGATAAATCATATGATCTGAGAGAGGATTATTTATTAGAAAACAAAAACAAACTCGTGTGATGCTTAAGGTAAGGTTTAACTGATTCGAAGTCAAAACAGCAAAGGAATACAAATAAACTTTCCTGTAAAGTTTCAGATATTGCAGTGTTGCTGTATTGTTTAGTCCATGAAACCTTTCTGCTGTATTTAAATGTTTTTACCATTTTTAAATTTGCACACGATAGCTCAGCTAAACTTTGCTAAACGACGTAGCTGAAAAATGTTTAAAACTAACTGTCTGAATAATACTAATAATAATAATAATAGTAACAATAAATAATTCTACAGCAGAGCAACTGTATCAGAGAGCGAAGGATCGCTACCTCCAGTTGATTGCAATCCGAACTTACGCATGACCCTAAATGATATATATGAAAACAGTAAAACAGTAAGATAGTGCAGTTTTACATAACCTAAGTCTTAATGTAATTTTTTTTTATTCCTGGAAATATCTATACACATAACAACAGCCTTTTTAAATCCACACAGGGAACCATACTTAGTGTGCTTAGCACGGCTGTACAGGTAATTTAGGGTTCGTGTGGCTCCTTGAAAACTTGGAAATGTCATGGAAAGTAATAATGAAATTACATGCCTGAAAAAGTACTTGAAATCTTGAAAAATGATATGTGTATCATCAGTCGCGTGATGAACGGAAAGTAGACAACATGAATGAAGAACACTGAAAAATTTAGCAAGAAAGTAGTCGTGTATGTCGCCTTACACTATCCTTCCTTTGTTTGGGCACGAAAAGTTTTGAAATTTGGGCTCTGGCTTTAATTGTATTTACGTGTATAATGGTTCGATACAGCAGTAAGGGTTTGTGTGGAGTAAACAGAACAGCAACACTGCCGTATCTGCACTGAAACCTTATAGGAAAGTTTATTTATGTTCCTTTGCTGTTCTGACTTCGAATCAGTTTATCATTACGAGTTCGTTAATCAAACCAGTTCGTTTTTGTTTGTAATTCATGCTACTTTGCGGTACCATACCGTTTAAATTAGCTTGTTTTAATGTTTTGTATCTTTATCAATTACGGTTTGCTGCAAAGATATATTGTGGTATGGTATTGCATTATAGCATATGCTCGTTAAACCTTACTTTAAATATCAAAGAGTTTGCTGAAAGACTTTTGCTGATTGGATTGAAACATATTACCAATGTTTAAACCAGTGTAAAATAAATAATTTAGTCTTTTAGAGTTTCCTAATCGCTGAACCACTCGATCAATTAGAAAAGGCCTCATGGAAGGGCACATCTCCAGAGCAATACCTGTAAAATGAGCTAAGAACCAGCTTTATAGGACAACTAGAGGAAGCCCGTGCTATGCACGGGGCCGGTCATGAATTAAGTTTACGGACATATTTCCCGGGCCATTTTCCTGGGACATTTTTCCGGCACTCTTCCCTAGGACTTGTCAGATTGATCGACCACTCATCCCTGCCTCCTGTTTACATGCAGGTAGAATGGGAGAGCGCATTTGCAATGCGGGCGCGAGGAAGGGAGAAGTGATTGTTCGGCCCGACGACTTGTTAGATTGAACCTTTATTGAGTTGATCCACCACTCATGCCTGCCTCCTGTTTCCATGCTGGTAGAGTGGGAGAGTGCATTTTCAATGTGGGAGTGAGGAGGGGAGAAGTGGTTTTCGTTTTAGCTTTCCCTTTTCCCTTCAGCCTTCCTTTTAGCGGTCTCCAGGATTATATTGTAGATGGTTTAATCTGTTAGAACTGACGCTCGGATGCAGTGGATTGTGAAGAACAATTTTATAGAACTATGAAACACATTTACATGGTGGTTTTGAGAGAGCAAGAAGACAGAAGCAATACCCACTGAGGTATCTCCGTACCGACATTGAATTTAGAGATTATAGTACAATGCCTATTGATATAACTGCACCAATTCCATTGCTTTGCATGCAGCTGGCCTTGCAAACTACGATTACAGGGTGTTTATGTTTAACATTGGTGCTGTGCATGCAGTTTACATTTATAACACTAAATACGATTTATGCATGCACTAGCTATTAACGATATTGCTATAAAAGGATATGTGTAGCTAGTTAACAATCCAAGTTGTCCCTAAATTACACACGAGAATTTTAACACTCCCCCACAATTTGCACTTTTCTTGAACACGTCCAGGGTTTCTGAAGAGGACAGAGTTGCACATAGTCCCTGAAATTCTTCAGCCTTGCTCCGTTTAGTAGTTTTGTTAGAGAATCTGCGAGCATCTCCTTGGTTGGCAGTACACCAAACTGATGTGCTCGTTTTCCTGGTGCTTCTTGATAAAATGACACTTCGTGTCGATATGGTTGCTTCTTCTGCCGAGTCTTTCGTTTTCAACGAACTTTAAGTCTTTAAGTCTAAGTCGAAGTCTAAGTCTTCTCGTCTAAGTCTTGCAATAACTTGCGTAGCCATATGCATTCTTGCACAACTTCCGTTAAAGCAACATACTCTGCTTCTGTTGATGAGAGAGTAACACAGTTCTGTTTTCTGCTTCCCCAGCTGATTGCAGCATTGTTGAACAAGAAATCGCACCCGCTGTTTGAACGACGATTAGCTGGATCTTCCGCCCAATTTGAGTCAGTGTATCCTATTAGCACGTCTTCGTTTTCTCCTTGTTTTCCAAGTGTGAGTTTTGAATCGCTTGTCCCCTTTAAATTAAATTAAATTTTAAATTAAATTAAAAATAATGTACATCTCAAGCTATAAAAAACAAATTAAAATACAAAAGATAACACATATGCTTTCATCAGGCCACTCTCCCAAGAGAGGATTTAAAGTCAGAAAGTTTAGAGTTATTCACACACTTCTTCGGCAGGTTATTCCACTCTGTGACAGTTCTTGGGAAGAAGGAGTATTTGAAGAAGTCAGTTGTTGGCTGCCAAACCCGAAGTTTAAAATCATGATAATTTTTGCCATAAAAGTATGCCCTAGCCAACCGATCTTCAGCATTAATGATAGTATTCCCATGTACAATTTTGTGAAGAAGAGTAAGCCTAATGTTAGTTCTACGCTCAGACAGATCCTGTAGGCTAAGGTTTTCCGCCACTGAACTAACACTGGAAAAGGAACTAAAATCGTTCTCAATGAACCTAACAGCTTTCTTTTCCACGACCTCTAACCTGTCAGTCAATATAAGAATGTTGGTAGGGATGTCAAACAGCAGCAGTGTATTCCAGCATATGCCTGACCATGGTTTTGTATGCAGTGAGTTTGGTAGGTGTAGTGAATCCATGGAGTATCCTACTCAAAAAGCGTAACTGCTTTGAAGCACGACCTGCAATGTTTCCTGTGGGTATCCCAATTTAGGGTGTCATTAAGGGTAACTCCAAGGATTTTCATCTCTGTAACTCGAGGCAGGTTTTCACTTCCAACATTATAGTTAAAAATCACTGGAGTTCTCCCTCGAGTAATCGACATAACTCCAAATTTGAGAGGCTGTATACCCATTCCCCATGTGGAGCACCATTCACTAACACGATTGATAATAGTCTGGAGGGTAACAGCATCATGATACGTACAGACTTTACTTAACAAAGTGCTATCATCAGCAAAAGCCGACCCATCACTTCCAATAATATCCATCAAGTCATTCATGTACACAATGAAAAGAAAAGGTCCACAGACAGAACCTTGTGGAACTCCTGATAGCACATTTTGCCTATTTGAAGCTACACCATTAATAATAACACACTGAGTTCTGTTACTTAAGAACAAGGCAAACCAATCAGCCATGTGACCAAGTCCATAGCCACGCAACTTATGTATAAGCAAAGCATGAGGGACCCTATCAAAAGCTTTTTCCAGGTCCATGCTAACAATGTCAACCTGTCCTACCCCCTGGTCTCCTTCAGCAATTTTGTGGACAAGTTCCACCAAAAGAAGATCAGTAGAGATCTTCAACCAAAAGAAGATCAAAATCCAAACTGATTTTCCCGAAGCACATTATTCTTCAGTAAATAACTAAGACAATGCTTAACAACAATATGTTTCAGCATTTTGCAGATATTAGATGTGAGAGAAATAGGGCGATAGTTGTTGGGGGTCTTGCTTGTCTCCTTTTTTATGTAAGGGCACAACAAATGCAGTTCGACATTTGAGCGGCACGTAACCACTGCTGATAGACTTGTTAAAGATAAAAACAATGTACCTAGCACTGACTTCAGCAGAAAATGTAAGTACAGTAAATGGCACCCCACCCGGGCCTGGAGATATTACACTATCAAGATTTTTGATATGGTTTAAAATGCCCTCGTAAGACACATTAACATCGTTGATTTCGTCAGGGAGATCAATGCCAAAAAGAGGAAGAGGACTAGTTCCATCGAGAGTGGAGAAATTCTTAGCAAAGGTGTCATTGAGAGTATTTGCCATAAGTTTGTTTTCAACAATGCACACACCATCCACCATTAACTGAGAAACAGCAGATTCATTTCCGTTGAAATTACAAATGTAATCCAAAATTTTTTTGGCTTCGTTGCATAATCACTGCAGAGCTTTTCAACATAGGTTTCTCTGTTTTCAGTCATTTCATCCACAATTTGCCTACTAATTTCGTCAAGTTGGTGAAGGTGATCAGGTGAGTAATTACCTTTCAGCAATTTACGAATTCTCGATCTTTTGTTAATTAATTTCCTTGATTCCTTACAAATCCAAGTGTTCGTAGAACTTTCACCTTAGGTTCTTTTCAGTTCAGTCCAATCTTCTTTAGTTGGCGATTCGACTTTTCTGCAGAGTAAACGTACTCCGATGGCGATATCAGGTCTCGAACAAACTGCAATATACATCAAAGCTCCAATAAGGCTTCTGTACTCATGATTTGATTTTGATTCCATCGGTTCGGTCTTGTTTGGATTCTTTAAATAACCTGGGTCAACTGGATATTTCGATTCATGAGAGTCCTCCATCCCATACAGTGCGAGTAGCCTTTTGATGACTCCACTCTGACATATTTGAAAGAATCCCTCTTCATTTAAGTTGATTTGAAGACCTAATTATGTATGGCTCTCTCCTAAGCAATTGAATTCAATCTCCTGATTAATTCGTTCTCCAAGGTCTCTGATTATTGCTGTGTCCACGCTTCCAATTGCGGTGTCATCGACATATAGTATGACTCCTATCAACGTACCTTAGTGATTCATGGTGTACAAACAAGGATCACTCTTGGCTTTCTTGAGGCCTAACTTGGATAGAATACCGTGCATTTTCTCATACCAAGCCCTCGCCGATAGCTTGAGTCCATAGATTGTTCGTTTTAATTTACAAAACTTGGCTTCTTGTCCCTTTTTCACATATCTTGGTGGCTGTTGCATATATATGTCTTGAAGTTTTCCGTTTAGGAATGCGGAGGCTGTATCATAATGATACATTTTTATATTATGCTTGCCAGCTTTAGCCAGAAATGTTCTCATTGTTGTGTGAGTGGTGACAGGTGCGTATACGTCCGTATAGTCTTGCCCTGGAACTTGCGAGAAACCCTGTGCCACTAGCATTGCTTTGTACTTTGTGACGTTACCTTGCTCATCCCTTTTTGTTTTTGTAGGTCCACTTTGAGCCAATGGGTTTTCTCCCTTCCGGTAGTTCGACTAAGTCCCACGTATCGTTCTTTTGTAATGAAGCGATTTCTTCATCCATTGCGATCTTCCAGTTTTCGCTATCTGTTGCGTTGCATGCTTCCTCGTAGCTGCTGGGTTCGACTAGATCATGCGATAGAGTGAAGTAAGCTGACTCGATCAGCCTGTTGGGTGCTTTCCCTTTGTTGCTTCGTTCAGACCTTCTGGGTTCAGATGCTGCTTGATCGGTTGAATTGTCAACTTCACCTGTTGTCTGTTGCGGCTCGTCTGCTTTTGCGACTTCGAGTTCCACTTCTACTCCCCCAGAGTCCAATGTTTCGATAAACTTTACATCCCGACTGATGATTACTTTGTGTCGACGAGTCTGTAGCCTTTCGTCCCCTCGGCGTAGCCGACGAAGGTTAGCTATCTTGCTTTGTTGTCGAGTTTCCTTCTTTGAGCATCCGGCACATGTGCATAAGCTTTGCATCCAAAAATCCGTAGGTGTCCTACTCCTGGTGTGTTGTTATGCCATAGCGTAAATGGTACCTCGTCCACTGCGGTGGTTGGTAGCCTATTCTGCAAGTAATTTGTAGTATTGGCTGCTTCTCCCGAGTATTGGTTGGGTAACTTGGCGTCGATCAACATACACCTAGACATTTCCATCAATGTTCTGTTTTTGCGTTCAGAGACTCTATTTTGTTCCGGTGTGTACGGTGCTGTGTACTCACCTCGGATGCCTTGTTGTTTCAAATAGTCCTTGAAGTCCTGGCTGCAGTACTCGCCACCTCGGTCGCTTCTGACAACTTTTGGTTTTGTCCCGAACTTGGTTTGACACATTCGCACATACTCTTAAAACGTTGTAAACAGCCTGATTTATTTTTGAGTAAGTATACCTGTGTGTACCTGCTGTGGTCATCGATTATAGTCATCACGTATTTATTCTAGTTTGGCGTGGGGGGTTTGCATGGGTTCACCTAGGTCTGTGTGTGCCAAATCCATCACTCGTCTTGATTTTGAGCTTGTACTTTGAGGATACGCCATTTTACCTTTTATGCAATTTTCGCAAACTTCCCCGATTCCAGTCTGATGGTTGTACTCCACGAGCGAGTCCCTGCTTGACAGTTTTCTGTATTGCTGCGGGGTCCCTATGTCCAAATCTTCTATGCCATTCATGTTGACAATCTTCCTTGTGATTTCAGGATGCCATAAGAACTGAATGTTCATCATCTATTCTGTACAATCTTCCTACAGGTGACCCGGTCACTATGACCTTCCCTTTTGATATGATTTGGTAACCTTCCTTGTTAAAATGTAGTTCAAGACCTTTCTTTATTAGCTGGCTTACGGAAATTATGTTCCCTTGTAATTCAGGCACATATAAGACACCTTGCATGTTTATATTCGCTCTATTTTCCTGTTTGTCATGACATTTGATCGTGCCATTACCTTTACCTTTGGCTTGAGTTTCAGAGCCCTTACCTAGGTGTACTACGTCACAATACTCCTCATTTAATTGTTGAAAGAAGTCCCTGTTGCGACACATGTGACTTGTTGCACCAGAATAGATATACCAGGCCATATTACATGCTTTGTTGCCTCTAGCACTAAAACGTACATCTGAGTTATCACACTTGGCCTTGTTTACATGCTCTGGTTTATTTGCATTAGGCTTCTTTAAGAAACGACACTCATTTTTGAAACGTCCTGGTTTTCCACAATTAAAACACTTCCCTTTCTTTTTGACTTTAGGCTTACTGGGATTTGCACTAGGGTTACGGTTACTGAACGTTTTCAATACTTGTTCATCATCGTAAGTTTCAGATTGGTTTGGATCCCTGCATTTGGTGGCTTCATCAATAATTTTACCTTTTACCATTTTAAGTGTAAGGTCCTTCTCTGCCCTGCTTTCTAAAGGGGTGACTAGAGTTTCGTAAGATTTAGGCAAGCTTCCTAATAGCACTGCTATAACAAGAGGATCGGCCATTTTCTCACCAATTGATATAAGCCTATCAACCGTTTCTAGGATTAACTGAATGTGCTTCTCAACATCCCCATTTTCTTGCATTTTTGCCGAAAATAATAGTTTATACAGTCTTACTTTGTTTGTTAGGGTGGCCTTTTCATGATATTTCTGTAATGCTGACCATGCTTCTTTAGCGGTTTTCAGCTTACTAATATGCATTTGCTGACTGTCTTCAACTAAGAGCCCTATTGTTGCTCTGGTCTTACCATCCCTTTTAAACCATGCAGCATCCGGATTCTGTGGTGCGGGTCCATCAACTACTTCCCAAAGACCTTTTTTGATAAACAAAAGTTCTAACCGGAACTTCCATGTACTGCAATTATGGCTGTTCAATTTCGCAATTTGAATTTTCGCATTGTCCGCCATTTTGAACACGTTTTTGCTTTAGCTGATTTGCAGTCACCCGGAATTTCTACTTTTAGTTACTTGAATTTCACAAATGTCGCTAAAATATTGGTTTCACCTTCATCCTAAATAGTTCACCTTCACATTAAGGGTCGCCAAGGTTAATCCTATTAGCCAAGTAAATCGCACCGAATAATGCTTTGGACGAACAATGAAAACTTGAAGATTGCTACCGCTAGTAGCAATCTTCTAGTTTTCATTTAACTTTCGAACTATTAGTAGGTGCGATTAACCTTGGCGGTCTTTCCCTGGTTAAATGATATCACTACTATCAAAGGCCAACCCTTTTTGGAAACTTGGCGTCTTCTCTTATACTAGTTTTGGTTTTGGGTGGATTAAATTAAGTCGATAGACTAAGATTTCTTGTAGTGTAAGCACGAGTACCTCGTAATTTAAAGCATAAGTACACAATCATTGTAAACTACGAAGTTTGATCAAATTAATCTGTTTACAAGCGATATAAAACTGTGATGTTTGATAGCAAAGCTGTCTTGCCAATGCCATTTATGAACAGAATCGTAAGCAAGTTTTAAAAGAGTGGAAATCGTTGATGAATTCACTAAAATGTTGTATGTGACGAATTTCTATTATCCGTTTTGAGTTATAAGCTCATAAAGGAACACAGTTCACGATTTACAAGTGAAATGATCTACAATGCACTTTAATCTGGTGTGTAAATTTAGCATATTGAATGCGAGGCGATTGTGAGTTGGTTGTAAAGTATGAACCTTAATTTACTGTTTGGTTGTTTATCATTTGAGTACGGAGCATATAATAGAACAAACTACTCGTTCTACTCATAAATTACGAACTTAGATCTGTTTACAAACGTTTGCAGTTAAAAGTGTGATGTTTGATAGCATAGCTGTGACAGGTTGCCGACTTCCCTTCACTCAAATACCAGCCTTTAATGGGAACCGATTGGTTCAATAACCATTCACCTTGTGACTTATTCTTTGTTACTTAACTAAACAATAGCTATTAGTAGTAAACGTGACTATTATCTACATGTACATCTACATCTAACTACATCTACATCTACATTACATAATAAGGTCGTTGGACTAAGTAAGAAAGCAAGTATAAGTAAACAATCACTTTAATCGCTTTTCATTCTTTGTGCACGTGTTATGTCTTTGTATACGCTGCCTAACAATTTCGTCTAAAAACGTTGATTGTTGATGGGTAAAATGAAAGAATCCGTGTTTCAGCTAAAGGCATATAGTTTCCAATCAAACTAAGCCACGTTATAAATTTCGAGGCCTACTTGGCACCTAAACACGATGGAATGGCTTACTTATTTCGTAAATGCAGGCTTTCAGAGCTGAGCTGAATTGTTTCAAACTGCATACCAACAATTACTGCGGAGCACGAGGTTTATCATTGCCATCTTGAAGAAAAGTTTAAAGCAGTAAAACGGAGAGCAGAAGAAGCAGGCAATGGAGAAACTGACTTAAGGTGTTATGGTGTGTCAAGTAGAAGTGTGCCGGCAGATGGGGAAGTTAGGCCAAGTGGGGTTGTAGAGAACAATATCCAGGCAAACAATGGGACCAAAGACAAGAACAATGGTCAAGAAGATAGTAACAGTGTACATGCTATAGGAAAAGTGCACAATGGAGTGTATGAGCTCATGAAAGAAGAAAGCGGCAACGATCAAGTAGTTAAGCAAAAGACGTATACGAAAACTTTGGCAAGTGGTGGTGGCGAACGAAGAGAGGATGACGTGTTCAAGTTAAAGGAGGATGCTTGAGACCTGCAGTAGGTAAAGAATTTGTATGGTGGTGGACTTGCAAACGTGTCGATGAAGAAGTTGTTAATTGTAATTGGGTATCAAGAAGGTAAGCCCTACTTGGTGCACTGGGCGAGAGATGCCCTCAGTGCAATCTTTGACTTGAAGTTGGTTACTGCTATTTGTACTTTGCGGACAAGCAATGTAATTCAAGTGGGTTTCGCTGTGAAGAGACGAAAATGAAGGTGGCGCGGTATAAGGAGCTAGTGTTGAACGGGTACAGGAGTCGTCTGTATGCTCTGTATGATAGAATTATTAAGATTAGAGTACATTGGCTTCCTATCGAAATCAATGAGCAAGAGATAGGGTGTGCTTTACTAAATTACGGATTGTTAGTTAGCCACAGTTTGGAAATGCACTCGTTGCAGGGTGTTACTCACTGCGCTACTGGTGTTAGGTTAGTTTCCCTCAAATTGAAGGATATTGTTCTCTTCGGTGACCTTCTGAATACAGTTGGTGTGAAGGGCATAAGAGCATAAGGGCATGTTGGTAGTTGCGGACAGACCACCATTGTGCCTTCGTTGTTCCACACGTGGACACGTGAGAATGGTGTGCCCGGCGGTTTACTGTAAGTCGTGCAGGGCCTTGGTGTTCCCATCGCAACCATGTGTTCATTTTTGTAACCGCGTTCAAGCTGTGAATTGACATGGAGTGCAGGAAAATCGGAGGGAGTCGCTGGTTCCTGTTCCTTTTCAGCCCCCAGTTCAACTTCCGGCCATGGTGGTTCCTGCACAGGCCCAGGCTCAAACCCGAGCTCAGGCCTAGGCCGCGGCTTTGGCCCCAGACCAATCTACAAATACTTTGGTGGTTGCAGGTCGGTCTAATAAGGTGTGCGTTAAGTCAATGAATCCTTGGATTTCTCTACCAAGGAAAAAGAGAAGCGCTAGAAGGAAGAAGTTGAGCCCTGCTGTTTCACTAACTGCGGCAAAGGTTAAAGCAGTGGATACGAATAGGTTTGGGCCATTGCAGGATGTGGAAGCGAGTGCGACTGAGTGCAATCAAAGTGGTGATCATCAGTCTGGCTTGAATTTGGCTTGTGAAGCTTTGCAGTCACAACAGTCGCAGCTGCAACAACAGCAATTGGGTCCTCTGTTCCTAGTGTGCTTGTAAATGAAGTGGCTACCTTTGAGAATTTATAGGAAGTTGGTTGGTTTATTGCGAATGAGACAGGTGGATCTGCGGAAAAGGTTCCTGATAAGTGTAATGATACGGGTGGGGTTTCGTTAGTGAGAGTGAACCTTGAAACACCTAATGTGGAACCAATTGGAGATGTGGCAGCAGTTAGTGGACCAGCCATGGAGTGTGACCTGGACGTTGGTCACAATGTTGATGTAACATAAGTGTTTACGTGTGTATGCCATAGGTTAGATTGTTTTTTTTTCCATTAGAGTTCTCGATCTGTACATCGAATGTGCATGGTGCGCTTAGTAAGCTTGATGAAATCGAAGCATTGTGTACTAAATTTAATCTGTTCGGCCTATTGGAAACCAGGCTCCAAGTGGGCTCAACTCCTATTTGCCTGGGTTTAGTGGAATTGCGGGTCCTGGTCTTTCTGGGTTTCGGCTGTATATAAAGGCCTGGGTTCCATTTGTGTTGCCTGTCGTTCCAGTATGCCCGCACCTTGATGCTTGTGTGATAAGTGTTTGGGTTAATGGGGCTTGGGTAACTGTGGGTTTCGTTCACGTGACAGGAGCTGTGTCCAAAACTAGTTGGGTAGCATGGGTAAAGTCTCTCCCTAGACCACTAGTACTGGGGGATGATTTTTAATGCACATCACTGGGTGTGGGGGAGTGATCGCTGTGACACTCAGGGAAGGATGTTCGTTGCTACACTGGCAGAATTGAGTTTAGAGGTGGTGCAGAATGGCACTGCAACATTCTTTAGGTGGTGTGGGGGATCTTTCTGTACAAGAATCGGTATTCGATATGTATTTGTGTTCCCTGGGGCTTGCTCACTGCTTCTCCTTCGAGGTTTCGCAAGACCTCAGAAGTAGTGATAATCTCCAGTGGCTCTATTTCAAGGCATGCAGGACCAGAGGGGAGGTGGCAGAGGTATGGCCCGTCCGAAACTTGAGATGGGTGCATTTAGGGATTGGGTAAAGCAGTGGATTAAAAAAAAACACATCAAATGGGGTATTTGGGACGCGTGGTAGAAGTGGTGGTACTCCTGCTTGGTGGACCACAGTGTGCACCATGGCAGTTCGAGACAGACGTCTTGTCTGGCAGCGGTTCTGTCGGTTTCCTACGGATGAACAGTGGTATGTGTTTGTGGGAACGGCATCAGAGTCTCCGAGAAGTTCTCCGTGGTCTAGAGATGGTGAAAGCCTTTAATGTAATTTGTAGGAGGTATACAATTCTTCTAGAGGTGCGCCTCCACCGGCGGTGACTTGGGATAATGTGCAACAGTCTGAACAGTCTGAATTGCTAATTACGGTTGGCGAATTGGACGCTGTGTTGGCTCGTTGTCGTACGGGCAGTGCTATGGGGATCGATTCAGTTAGTTATGGTGACTTGAAGTCCCTGTGTGATATGGGCCGTGTGGATTTGGTGGCTTTCGTTCAGCGTGTTTTGAGGGTACTCCATCGCCAGTGGCTTGGATGTTTTCTGTTTGGGTCCCGGTTCTAGAACGTGGCAAACAGCGCACTGCGGTCACAAGTTATCGACCCATTGCGCTGTTGTCATGTGCTAGAAAGGTTTATGAAAGGATTTTGGTTCGCTGCTTAATGTGGTTGTTGGAGACTTCTGAAGGTCTTTTCAGGGCTCAAATTGGTTTCAGGCACCATCGCAGTACCCAAGACGCGGTGTTGTATCAGGAGGCAAGCATACGGCAGGCGTGGAGTGGTGGTAAGATCGCTGTGTGCGTGTTATAGATATAAGGCCGCGTATGATATGGTGGATATCAATTGGATGGAGCATGCCATGTTTGTTCTTGGGGTCAATGTACAGATGTCACGTGCAATTATGGCCCTTCTTGCCAGTAGGCAGTTTGCTACTAAGGCAGATGGCTACTGGTCGGAGTGCCGGTCCACAGATAGAGGCCTCCCGCAAGGGTCCTGCATTGTTCGCCTGGGTCATCAATGCTGTTTTGATTGATTTGGATTCGGATGGCAATGTTGTCGCTTATGCTGACGATGTGGCTGTGTGGGTTGATTTGCAAAGTCTCCTTGCAACTTTAGAGGGAATTGTGGCTAGGGGTGAGGGGCTGTTGGCTCAGAGTGGCCTGTGCCTTTTACCTCAAAAGATGGAACTCATGATTTTTGCTAGGGGTGCACTGCGGTCAGGGTCTATAACTGTGGGTGGCACCCTGGTGCATGCGTCAACTTGTGTCAGGTATTTGGGAATCTGCCTTGATCCGCAACTGACTTGGAAAAGTGATGTGGTGGCTGTCAGGAAATCGGTGTTGTCCCGGTTGGGTGTCTTGAAATCACTAACGACAAATGAGTTAGTTGCCAGCCGTTATGTAATCACGACAATGTATAGGTCGTATGTCAGAGCAAGTATAGATTTCCACCTACGTATTTTGACGGGTGCTACAGGTCCCATGCAGTCAATACAGGTGTTGGTAAACGAGTGTTTGCGAGTTGTTCTGGGGTGTTTCCCATCTACCCCGTATTCATGCCATTCACATAGAATCGGGTGAGTGTCTTGTGAGTGTGTGGGCGAAGAGGCTCCTCCTTGAACATTGCTACCGGGCCATTGCAAGGGGTTGGAGGGACCCTGTTGCACGCGTTATAAGTGTGCTTATGGCAGTTAGGGAGCCGGCTAAGAAAAGATCAGTTGCTCTGGGCCTGGGAGCAATGTTACTTTTGGGTCTGCATTCTTGGACCCAAAGGTAACTTTGGTGTTTTGTCCTTGGTCGTGGTGCTGTCTGTTGTCCTCTGTATGGGATGCGCCGCCCACACCCGGTACCGCAGCGAACATATTTTGTGACGCTTCCTTTTGTAAGGATGTTTGGGAAGGCGGAGTGGGCGTATTTGTACAGGAATTGTGTTTGAAACAGTCGTATTTCGTCTCTGGATTACCCTCAGCATTTTTGGGGGAGCTCGTGGCAATTTCGTTGGATATTGAAGAGGGTTTGTCCCTAGGGGTCAGTAGTTTTGTGGTCCACTCGGATTCGAGAACTGGTATTGCTTTCCTGAGAGGGGCGATCTAGTCTCTCGACGTGGATCATCCTCGTAGTGTGGATGTAAATTGGAAACTACTGTCAGCCCTGCAAGTGGGAGTTAGGGTATCTATTACGTGGGTACCAGGTCACTCTGCCATATTTGGCAATGAAGTGGCAGATGGGCTCGCACGTGAGGGCTTTCACTCTTGGACGAACCACATACGGTGTTCTATTGGTTATAAGGATCTGCGGCCAGTGCTCTTGGCAATTGAGAATTCGCAGTGGCAGACGATTTGGGATGAGAGTACTACTGGCAGAAGGCTATATGAAGTGCAGCAGTCTGTTGGACGGCCTGTTGTTTTGGAGCGTTTACCATGGAGAGATGCCAGTTTGTTGTCGTGTTTGTGTACGGGGCATGTGGGCCTGTGTGCACACATGCATCATATGGGCTGGTGTGCGTCGCCGCTTTGCGCCTGCACCACAGAGGATGAATCTGTTGATCATTTCTTGTTTCGGTGTCCACTGTGGGATGCTTTACGTGTGCCACCGCTTGTTAGTAGTGGTGTGGTCAAAGGGTGCTGTAGAGAGTGGTTTTGAAGTTCTGTAAGACGACCAAGCTTTTTTGGAATGTGTGTAGTAGGGTATAGTCGGAGCCTGGTTTCCTATGGTCAGTAAGGTTATTCGGTGCCGCTGTAGTCAGTAGCTTAAGTAGAGTAGAGTGCATGGAATGTACAGATCCTTTCGGCTCTCGTAGTGAGTAAATAAGTAAATAAAAACAATAATGAGACATTATTTTGCGGGCGATTTGCTTTCTGCCTCTCCCAGAAAACAAAAATGTCAAAGCCGCCGACTAAATATTTCAACACCACCCATCCGTACAACAGACTTCAGCAAGCAATACAACATTATTAGCCAGCACAATTTTTTTTCACGTAATGATGCTGGAAAATGCATCGAAGTGACAATTTTTAAAACGGTGCATCCACTGACTTACGTCGCGGGATGCGCTGATTATCTTTTCACCTTTTCAACTCCTAGATGCAGCACCAACATAGAACAGCAATTCATATAAATAAAATAGCGGTAAATTAAAAATGAAACAACACGTATTGAAAATCACTATTTAGTGAAAATAGGACTATTTGCGGCAGCGTCGCGATTTCCTTTACTAAAAAGAGATCACAACCCACATCAGCCTATTGGATGACGGAGAATCTGGAACGTAGATACTGTGTTTAGAATACGGGCAACGCTATCGAACTGGTGAACAAGCGCTTTATCTGCAGAAATTCTGCAACTCATGAAATGTATTCCACCAGGCTACAGAAAATCTGCAAAGCATAAGCCTCATTCTATCAAACTGCAGAAAATTTGTAAAGCATCAAATGTCTATTCAATCAAACTGCAGAAAATCTGCAAAACATAAGTCTCATTCTATCAAATTGCAGATAATTTGTAAAGCATCAAATGTCTATTCCATCAAATTGCAGAAAATCTGCAAAGCATCAAATATGTAGTCCGTCAGACTGCAGAAAATCTGCAGAAAAACAATTGTGAAGTGCAGTAAACTGCAAATCTAGCTAGCATGTTCTGCTAAAAATTAGCAATTCAGCAAAAAAGCTGCAATATTGTAATGTTGAAAATCCAACATTCCTTGAAATCGCTGTTGAAAGTGTGTAATAAAATGTAATCGGTTCATTATTACTTTTTTATTATATTTATTTTTGAGTTAGGGAAAGGATATAACTTAAATCTGTTTCATAACGCTTTAAGTGTCGGTTTCGTTTTGCGTGTGGACATTAAGTGGCAGCGCTATAACGTTAGTTTGAAAATCGCCACGAGGTGGCGCTGTGATCAGCGCTGGACGACCATGTGCGTGCGTTCCAAAGAGGTGCGTTCCATGAGTGATAAGACTTATACTGCAAAAATGACTTATAAAGTTTATAAAGTAACAGAGTGTATGGGAGCTTAATGAGCTCATAAGCCCACCTCCAGTGGCAGTTCACCATTTAACTTTATCCAGTCGATTTTTGAACGAGTGAAGACTGGCCGCCGTAACTACCTCTTCAGGCAAGCGGTTCCAATCGTTAACAACACGATTAGTGAAGTAAGAGCTGGCTACTCTTAGTCTTGTTCTTCGTTTGAAGATGGTGCGGTCGTGTCCTCTTCGCTGGTCTTCACGTAACGTCCACAGGTGTTCACTAGAAATGTCATATAAATTGTGTAGAATCTTGTACGCTTCGATTAGGTCACCTCTCCTCCTCCTTTTCTCAAGGGATGGAAGATGCAGTTTTTGGAGTCTTTCTGGGTAAGGCAGCTTTTTACAAGAGAAGACCATCTTTTAGCACTCCTTTGCACTCTTTCGAGGGTGTTAATGTCTTTGGCCAGGTAAGGTGACCACAAAGCATTACCATATTCTAGGATCGGCCTGATGTTGGTCTTGTATAGAATGGCAAAGGCCTCTTCAGGTATGTATTTAAATGTTCTACGTATGAGACCGAGCCTTTGGTTGGCTTTCTTGGCAACAGCTGCACATTGAGGGGACCATTTAAGTTCGCTCTCAACAATGACACCCAAATCTTTTCCTGTGTTGGCCACCTCAACGACTTGATCACCAGGTTTGTATTGGTAAGATGGATTTCCGTATCCACAGTGAATGACCTTACACTTTTTAAAATTAACTCTGAGTCTCCACATAGAGATTCATTCAACAAGCCTGTCCAAGTCAGATTGAATGTTCAATCGTGCTTCTGCACCGTGTAGTGGGCAGATCACGTTCAGGTCATCTGCAAACTTTGGTTTACTTGTGTAAACACCTGCTGGAATGTTGGCCATATAGAGAGAGAAAAGGAGGGGGAGAGCACAGTGCCTTGCGGCACACTACTTAATATTGGCCACCAATCTGATGTTTCATCTTCAACTCTCACTTGGAACCTTCTGTCTTAAACGTAGCTCTTGATCCAGTCGAGCAACATGCCCAACACTCCAAATCGCTGAAGCTTGAGAATTAACAACTTGTGACTAACAGTGTCAAAGGCTTTTTCAAAGTCAATAAGTATAATGTCCACCGGCGTTTTGTTGTCAAGGTCGGCAGTAACACTGTCGTAGGTGGTTATAAAGTTTGTCGTAGTAGATCTACGTTGTACAAAACCATGTTGGTATGGGTCTTTCCATCCTGCCCTTTCTAAATGTGCTTGCAGTTCCTCCAAAACAAAGCCCTCCAACACCTTGGCTACAATAGGGGTAACACTGATTGGCCTGTAGTTGAGACGATTTAATCTGTCCCCATTTTTATAAATTGGAGTTACAGCTGCACTCTTCCATATCTCAGGTAGGGTTCCTTCGTGCAGGGATTTGTTGTAAACGTGCTCGAGTGGTACACTAAGTTCACTAGCACATTTCTATAAAAATTAAAGCGGGAATGTTGTCCGCACCCATTGCTTTGGTATTGTCGAGATTTTGTAATTTAGACTCAATACTTTTGCGAGTGACAGCCACCACTCCTGTCTTAATCGTGACATAATTTGTATCAACAAAATTGTACTCGTCACCTTCATCCCTCGTATAGGCACTGGAGAATTTTTCAGCAAAATTGGCTGCAGTGTTATTTGCTGTTACAGTAATGGTTCCACTGTCATCTCGAACCCTGATGACTTATGTCTTAACTTTACGGCGGCGACTAATCTCCTTATAAAGCAATTGAGGGTCTGTCTTGCAGCTACGCAGGCAGAGGCGGACTGGCGGGTCAAGAGGCCAGTTGGGAAGGTGATGGCCAGGGGCCACTTTTTTCCAACTTATTAGGGGAGAGCCAGGGACGTAGCGAAGTCCATTTGGGTTTGGTTGGGTGGGAAGGGGGCGGGGGGGAAACAGGTAAAATTTCTCAAATCATGCACTGCAGCTAGGGGGTCTGGGGGAGCGCTGTGAGCTCTCTCAGCGGCCGGGTCCGGGAAGCTGACGGAATTTTAGAGATTCTGAGGCCTTCCTGGCTTCTTAGGGCGCCACAAAAATAAAAGACAGTAGGGAAAGACATTTTTTTTAAAAACCCCTTCACATGCCTTAAATTTATTTTTGGTGGCTTTAGAAGAATGCTGGACACCAGGTGTATACACAAAGTGATTTGACCCTAGTGATTACCTAATAGGTCCAGTTGTTATGTATTATCACACTGCAGGTGGCATATTTCGGCTTTTCGTGGTGTGGGAATTTTCAACAGCAGTGTTTGATGCAAATAATAAAGGGCGGAACCAAAACAAAGTTGGGGGGTGGGGGATTCGCCGTGTGGTTTTATTTTATTTTTTTTTTTTGATTAATTTTTGTCTTAGTTTAGCTACATTTTTCCGAACAATTTCGGCAATATTTGCGAGTTAACATGAGGGGGCCAAAGGCCCTTCGGCTTCATTCTTTCCGGCGCCTTTCTTGGATCAGCCCTCGACAATAATTGAATCTCAATTTCTGCATTTTAAAACATGGAAATAGGACCTAAGCCTAGTTAAGGACACGAACTTGCTAGAAGTAAAGGAAATACAAAATTGAAAATTTACGCCCACTTTCAGCATATTTTTGCTGATATGCTTTACTTCTTATTTTACCTAATTGTGGGAAACACACATGACGATAATCTGATACAAATCATTCTCAATGGGGTTTCTCTGCAGCTTGAAAAAATAAGGAGTAGGAAAAATTCATGGCTTACCTTCCTAAAGTGAGATTGTCTTAAGTGTCAGTCTTATAGCTGGCTGCAGAAGTATTAGTTTTACAACCGAATTCCAGGTTCTTTTGATCGGCGCGAAAGGACTTCAACCAAATTCTTCCTAACCGAGATGGTCTTCCGTTCTCCTCCCGAATTTCGTCGTTTTAAAGCATATTGAAGATTTTTCATCGGTTCGCTCATTTCCGTGACAGAAGAAACGTCCTCGTTACTTTCTCTTTCGCTTTTGTCCTCCATGGATAATAGTAACCGAATGATCCGTGCGTTATGTCCTGTCAGTTAATGCAATCACTCCATACAAAATACGTACGTACACTATGTAACTTCAAGAAAAGTGGCTTCCATGCAATACGCAGGCGCAGCTGCTCATTCATCTTTCATTTATTAATCGTAATGACGCGAGAAACCGCATCTAATAAACAGCGGCCTTCTGTAGCTGAGACTCGAAATTTCGGCGTCGTATTTGGAGGACAAAAAAGATTTACCAAAATCTACGTTGCTTGCAAACTGAGAAGGGTTCATTTAGTAGGTACAGCCAAAAGATGTGAAACTTAGCGCAAATAAATAAAACAGTAACCGAGTATTACAAAAAATGAAATATTTAAAATAATACACTGAATTTCCTTTTTAACTTATTTATTTCTGCTGAGAGGCCACTGGGGCGAGAGGCCAGTCGGGAATTCCCGACCCCCCGACCTTGCCAGTCCGCCTCTGTACGCAGGATATCTGTGTCATGCTCCGCTTTCAGTTGTCTGATTTTAGCAACACATGCGTTTCTTTTGGCTTTATAGTTCGTGTAATTCTCCTCGGTACGGTTACCCATAAAAACATCCCAAACCATTTTTTTGTCTTTCCTTTCTGTTGCTGAGCCTTTACCAATGTAAGTGACTTTGTTACAGGTAGTAGGGGTGTACTGAATTACTGGCGTATGTTTATTGATTATAGGTATCACAACTTCTTCAAATTCACGATACAGGCCTTCAGTCGTTGTGGCTTCTGCGAAGGCGTCTAGCCAGTTTATTTGTCCAAAATCTTGCCTTATGTTATCGCAGTTTGCTTTCCTGCGGTTTTTCCTGAAGGATTTTTCACGAGTGGGGCTAATAACTCCAGTGGCAAGCACCATAAAAGTGAGAGTGTCATGATCGCTGGTTCCAAGTGGAGGATGGTGACACAGATGCTGTACCCGTTCTGGTGATGGGACCAAAATTAGGTCAAGGATGGACTCGCACTCAGCTGTGGTGCAGGTGGGTTCCGAGACGACCTGATGGAGGAATGCATCATCGACTGCAGCCAGTATATCCTTTTCCACCAATACACATCCGTCTTTGTGAGAGGAGGTAGTCCAGTCAATGTGCGGGCAATTGAAATCGCCCATTATAATAATGGCTTCTTTTTCCTCCACCGATTTAAAAAAGTTCAGCAGTCCCAGGTTGGTTTCCGGGGAATTACTCTGGCTCCTGTAAATACAGCTAACACGAAGAACAGTTTTGTCGTGCATCGGAATGGATAGCACGATGCCCTTTTCATACAGACTGGTAAGTGAACTGTTAAGGATTGGTTGGAGAGTAGATTTAGCATAAAGCAAGACTCCACCACTGTAGTGTATGATTACAGTGATCCTAGATACTGCTAACCAGTCTTTGGTCAACTGTCATCCATAACTAAATTAGCTTATAGGTATTAACCAATCACTGTTGTAACTGGAGTGACATCACTTCCCATGATGCACTCCACCTAAAGTTATATAAAGGCTTGCAGCTGCCATTTAAGCTGCTGCTCACTTAGAACCCACAACCTGTAATGGTGTCCTTTATTTTAGACACAGAACATTACAATGGCGATGATGTAAGGGATTTAATTTAAGTTTAATGTAAACTTAATAAGTAACCATTGCTTAATTTTATTTGTTTTAAGCCCGTGCTTGGAATGGGTAAGAACAAAAGCAATTGGTCTTCAAAACTTAAATCTTTTGAGCTAATTAGTAAGGAAAGAAAGTACCTCGTATGCTGAAGAAGAGCTGCTATGAGTAAACTGGCTCCTGGAGCAGCTGGGGCTGGTTCCTCATGGTGGTGAAGACTGGAAATTGCCGTAGAACCAGGGACTGCAGACTTGGTGACGTGGTACAGGTCAGAAGTACTTTTTCCATCTTCCACAAGGATAGGCAATGTCGGCACTGGCATGGGGATTTAGTGCAGGGACTAGCTTGTTTGGGGGAAATTAGCAGTGCTGAGTTTAAGTTGGTGTGTTGAGTAGCCAATATTGAAACGTTTAAAGCCTCAGTAACGTTTAATGAAAATTGCTTTAATGCAGAAGTTAGCCTAACGTTTAAAGTGCTGATAACGTTTAGAAGGATAAAATATTTCAGAGTACAGGAAATTGAGTTGATAAACCTGTTAGAAGTGGTGTTAACTAGCTTGTGTTTGAAAGCTAAGGTTGATAAAATTGTTTAAATTACATTAAATGCTTTTGCAAGTGTGCAAGTTATGCATGTGGTTTGCCTATAATTTTGAACAAAATTAGCCTGTAAAATGTTGGCCATCAAGTGGTTGTGAGTAAATTTCTAAAAGCATAGTAGCGCATGCTATACGAATTTATTGCACAGAGCTTAGACGACCAGTCGAAGTGTAATTTCATGTAGTGTTTTAAAGCTTGTATACTGTGCCTTATAAAATAAGGGGGTTGCATAGCAAATTTTAATGCTGGTCATAACTACTGCACGAGAGTGTTCCGGTCTGTGTGAGTACTAGGCGTTGCCGCTGGTAGTGGAACCGGTTGGGCTAAATTGTGTCAATTAGGTTATTTATTAATTATTTGCTGGCGACGATAATTAAGTGTGACCTAGCCGGTCACGCATGGGAATTTGATATCCTATGTTTAAAAGAAACTGTATTAACTTGTAAGAGAACAAGCAAGAGCAGTAATTCTTGGCAAAATTAAAATTCTTAAAATTTAAAGAATTAGTTTAACTTAAAGTGGGGAGAGACCGTGTAAATGTAAATTCGGTTAGCCTAGTTTAAAGTTTCTAGCTTGAGTAGACCTTCTTCTTGTTGCTGGGTGCAACGAAGGCCTATCCGGCTAAATTTAAGAATTGTAAGGCGTATTCTTACGCACTTGATTTTTGATTAAATTAAGTATAGGGCGCTGGTGTTTGTCATTTCTACAGTTGTGATAACACCTCCACCTATGCCTCCAGGTATTCAAGGTCGAAATTTAGAGGAATTTGATTCAGGTGTAGAAACCTGGCTTGTTTATTTTGAACGGGTCGAATTGTATTTCTCGGCTTTTGACGTGCCTGATGATAAGAAAGTAGCGTTGCTGTTAACAAGCATAGGTGCTAAAACATTTGGTTTATTACGAAACCTGTGTGCACCTAACGCTCCAGCAACTAAAACCTTAGTCCAAATTAACACGCTGTTGACAGGTAACTCATGTCCTGTACCTAACTACCTTTGTGAAAGAGTCCAGTTCCAAAGGAGGGAGCAGAATGCTAACGAATCAATTGCGTACTACATAACTGAATTAAAGAGGCTTACCCTCTATTGTAGTTATGGTCCAGCCGATGGAACTAAGCTGGAGACAATGCTCAGGGATAGAGTTGTTGCTGGAATTCGCAACTCCGACACTTTGAAATCTCTGTTGGCGTTGGATCCAGCTACAGTTACATTTGATTCGGCCTGCAAGTTTGCCCTTTCTCAGGAATTGGCTGAGAAAAATGTAAGTCATTTTCAGGGGGCAAGTGCTCATTAGTGCAGTTTAAACGTCCATTTAAAAATAAAAGTAAGTCTAACAATGACAATTTGTGCTTCTGTTGTGGTAAACCATCGCATGTGAAAGCTGTGTGCAGGTTTAGGAAGCATAAGTGCTGGTAAAAAGAAAAATGATAAGTATTCTGGTAGGAAAGCACTTAATGTTGAAGAATCATCAAATTATGATTCGGACGACACTGAATGTAGTTCGGATGAAGCAAGCCCTGATTCTGACGAAATTAATTCTCTTGCTACGGATAGGCGAAGCAAACACTGGATGATTCATGTTCAGTTAAATGGCCATGAACTTCCAAAATTAGTTGATTCGGGTGCAAATTCAACTCTTATTCCAGTTAGCTGGTACACTAAATATTTCAGCAATGTCAAGTTAAACACAACTAGAATTACGTTGAGGGCTGCTGGTGGAATAGTTTACAAGCCTTTGGGTATTGTGAGGCTCAACGTGAAACTTAATGACAAAACTGAGGTATTATCAGCAATTGTAGCCCTGATAGTTTTTCACCATTATTTGGGCGGATCTGGATGCTGAGTCTTGAATTGGATCTAAATCAATTCTATGCTGAACCTGTTCATGAGGTAGACATATTAGAAGAAATAATAGAAGATGTTTATTTTGTCTTGGACGATGAGGTGTTCAAGAGATTCCTTAAGCTATTTTCGCCAGGTTTGGGGAAACTCAAAGATTTTAAGGCCAAAATAACTTTGAAAAAAGATGCAGTACCAAAATACTGCAAAGCCAGACTGGTACCCCTAGCTGTAAGGGCGAAGGTCGAGGCTGAAATCGACAGACTTGTTCAGGAGGGTGTTCTTAAGCCTGTGGATTGCAGTGCGTGGGCGACACCCTTGGTCTTGGTTTTTAAGCCATCAGGAGACGTCCGGATCGTGGGTGATTTCTCAGGCACTGTAAATCCGCAAATGGATATAGAATACCACCCGGTTCCAAGGGCTGAAGATTTATTTTCGAAATTAGCAGGGTGTGATACCTTTTCGATTATTGACTTTTCGGATGCTTTTCTGCAAGTTAAGCTTGACGAGGATTCAAAGGCCCCTGTTTCAGTTTCAGAATCTCCCTTTTGGGCTGGCAAGTGCTCCTGGCATTTTCCAAAAGTGTATGGAATGTGTCCTTAGGGATATCCCTAGGGCTGACCCATTTTTTGATGACATTCTAGCTGCTGGAAAGGGCCAGGACCACGATAAGACCTTATTCCAAGTTTTAGAAGCATTGCAGGAAAACGGTTTGAAATTAAAGAAGAACAAATGCCAACTCTGCAGAGACAGTATAAAATATCTGGGATTCAAAATAGATAAGAATGGGGTCTCAAATCTGCCTAACGTTCTGGACGCTATAAAGCTAGCACCTGAGCCTACTAACATTCAAGAGTTAAAGTCTTTTTTGGGCTTTATTAACCAGTATGGAAACTTTGTACCACATTTGGCGACCATACTGGCTCCATTAAACAAGTTGCTTTCTCCAAAGAATGCCTGGAAATGGAGTTAAGGAATGCTCAGATGCTGTCCAGAAGGCTAAGGCTGCGTTTCTAAAGTGCTGGCGCACTATGGCCCTAAGCTGCCTATCAAGCTTATTTGTGAACCGAGTCCCTTAGGGGTCAGGGCGCAAATAGTTCATACCTATCCAAATGGCGAAGATAGGCCTATCGCTTTTGTCTCTAGGGCACTGTCAAAGGCAGAGATAGGTTATGCCCAATTTGACAAAGAGGCTTTATCGATAGTTTTTGGGGTTAAATGCTTCCACCAGTATTTGTTTGGGAGGAGGTTTATACTGCAAACTGATCAGAAGGCATTGCTGTGGATGTTCGGGAGCAAGGTTTCAATTCCAGCCATGGCAGCCGCACGTATCCAGCGGTGGGAAATTTATTTATATGGCTATGACTTCGAACTCCAGCACATCCCTGGCAAGGAAAATTTAACAGCTGATTTTTTATCTCGTATGCCTACGTCATATGAACCCCCTTCCAAGCAAGCTCCTGGTTGGAGAGTTATGAATTTGGAAACCATTGAGTAACTCCCAATCTTAGCTGACCAACTAGAATATCATACCATGAAAGATAAGCTGCTGGCAACAGTTTATCGATATACTAGAGATGGTTGGCCGGATAAGGTTGAAAGCGAGGATTTGAAGCCTTATTTTTCTCGTAGACATGAGTTATCTCTTGATAGTAACGCAATATTTTGGGGGGTACGTCTTGTAATTCCTGAAATATTGCGCAAACAAGTGCTTGAAGAACTTCATTTGGGCCATTGCGGGGTCGTGCGTATAAAAGCTCTTGCTTGTTCCCGTGTATGGTGGCCTAAAATTGATAGCGATTTGGAAAGTTTGGTTAACAAATGCATGGCTTGTCAGGTGAACCGTGATGTTGGTGCTTAGGCTAAAAAACATGTTTGGTAACGACCTGCATTGGCGTGGGACAGAATCCACCTTGACTTTGCAGGACCGTTTCATGGAAAAACGTACATGGTATTGTTGGATGCACATTCTAAATTCCCATTTGTTTATGACATGAAAACAACAACGAGTGGTGCTGTTATACGCATTTTGCGTGATTTGTTTTCAACCTATGGTTACCCTAAGGTACTGGTTAGTGACAATGGACTACAGCTCAAAAGTAATGAGTTTGGAAATTATTTAAAACAATGTGGAATTCGGCATGTAACATCCATTCCGTATTTGCCAGTCCGAAAGGGGACTGCTGAAAACCTAGTACGGTCGTTAAAACGCAGTTTAAAAGTGAGCCTAACTCAAGGTTTAAGCCTAGAAATAGCACTGACTAATTTCCTCCTACAAGCTAGAAATACTCCTACAAGCTAGAAATATCCCTCATTGCACTACAGGTGCGACTCCGTCGAAAGCTTTCCTGAAAAGACACGTGCGTACACGTTTAACTCTTATGATACCAAGTGTTGCCGATAAAACTGCTCTAAGACAAGACCGTCAGCTAAAACCAACAGCTAATTTATGCGAGCGCACTTACCAGTTGAACAATAAAGTTTTTTGTACAGATGCGAGGCAAAATGCGGCGAAAAACTGGTTGCCGGGCCGAGTTGCGAAAGTGCTTAGTCCGTATGAATATGGAATAAGGGTAAAAAGTGGTGTTCTTCTCCGGAAATCCGGGTCACAATTACGCATGCGTGTAGCCGAAGATTCGTTGCTTGATTTGCCGGTGTCCAATGGGCAATCGGATATGCAAATGTGGAACAGTAATCCAATCTTCCGTGCCCCGTCGGGAGGTGAAGCTGCGGCCCCTCGGCATGGTCCATAACAGGCCATGCAGTCGACTCGTCGTCGAAGTTTTGTTTTGCCCCAGCTTATACCACCAAAGGTCCGAAGTTCTCCCGTCAAAATGCATGTTTTCAATAAAGAATTGTCTCTCATTAAAGGTAGTGAGGATTTCCCGCCCTTGTTGTCGCCTCCGAGTTAGTCTCTACAGAAAACTCCGTTAAAATTATCGTCGGTTGCTGGTGACGTGGGAAAGCTCCCTGTGTCAGTGCCGGTGTCATCGTCGTGTGCTGAACTGCCTTCGTCTGCACCAATTGGTGTTGCCCGGCCCTCGCCGAGCGTAGTTGCTATGCCGTTGCAAAAACCGCCGGTTTCGCGGCAAGAAATTGGGACATCTGCTAGGAGGTCTCGCCGAAAAGTAGTTCTTCCCGAACGTTTTCGGCAGTGTGGTTGTTGTGGTTTTGGGGGTAGTCAAATTTTGGGAATATTTTTCTCCGCTTGTTTTGGTGTGTTTGTTTTTGCATATTTGTGGTAACAACGTTGTTTATTAATTTTGTTATTGGAACAAGTGGGTTAGATGGTTGATACTTTTCTCCTTTTACGGCTTTTTGATTAGAAAACTGTTGAATATTAAGAAGGGGGAAATAGTAGGTATTAAATTTAGGGATATTAATATTCTAATATAGTTATATTAAAAATTGCACTCTCCGATTATAGTCAGGTCTTGTATATATTGTATATATTGTATATAGAGGTTGGCATGAAATGCTTCTTGTTGTATATTGTATAGTTTAATAGTAATTAATTATACTGACTTATACTCTATTGGGGGTGATTGTAGTGTATGATTACAGTGATCCTAGATACTGCTAAGCAGTCTTTGGTCAACTGTCATCTCATAACTAAATTAGCTTATAGGTATTAACCAATCACTGTTGTAACTGGAGTGACATCACTTCCCATGATGCACTCCACCTAAAGTTATATAAAGGCTTGCAGCTGCCATTTAAGCTGCTGCTCACTTAGAACCCACAACCTGTAGTGGTGTACTTTATTTTAGACACAGAACATTACAACCACCACTTTTCCCCTTTCTGTCTTTTCTAAACATAGTGTAGCCTGCGAGTGAATACTCGCCATCAAGGATGTCCACGTCGAGAAACGTTTCAACCAGGCCAATAATGTCTGGCTGTTAAAGGTTGTTAAACGTCTAAGTGTTGGGTCCGTACAGCTTTGCTTCTTCTTCCAAGAATGTAGAGCAGCTTAATTTCGTTAAGTGCTTGGCAATAAGCACTCTCATATTCCATCTGAAGACCTTCGATGGACACCAAATATGGTTGAACAACACGTAAGAAATGTAGATACTGAAACGTCAAATTGAATCTTCAGCATGGCCTGGTCATTATTCTTCATCAGCTTTCTTCATTCGTTGTGGTCACGACAATGAGGATATTACCCAAGAAAAGGAAATTTGGTTGTGGATGCATTGTCGCATATACCGGAAATGACTGAATCGTCGGTTAATGCAATATTGCGAGCCATAGAATCCCCACCTCTCGAACAAATTGGTGAAGCACAGTTGCAAGATGCAACGCTTTGCTTGTTGATTCACTGTTTGAGTTCAGGAGAACAGCCTCCTCTAAACAAACTGGGAAGGAAAGTAATGTCCTTGTTGGCTGATGGTGAACTTAGAGATGGGATAGCATACAGGAAGTTTAAAACTCCTGATGGTATTACATCCTATTGCGCTATAGTTCCTAAAGTGTGGAGGGGTAGGGTAATGAGCGTTTCATGACTCATTAGCGGGAGGTCATTTGGGAACAGCGAAGACTTTGGCGAAAATCAGAACAGTCTACACTTGGTTGGGCATGAGTAAGGACGTACCATGGTATGTATGTGCATGCCATGCATGTCAACTGCACAAATCTGAAAATGTCCTCCTTCGTGGCTTTATGATGTAGCCAAAGAATCTTCCTCAACCCGGTGATACTCTTGCTATTGATCTCGCTGGCCCTTACCCCAAAAGTAAGAAAGGAAACCAGTACATGCTGGTAGTTGTAGACTATCTGACAAAATGGCCAGAACTGTTTGCGATAAAGAAGGCCACAGCGCAAGCAGTTGCAGTGTGTCTGGTTAAGGAAGTCTTTCCTTGGTATTGTGTCCTACTGACCATCGTTTCTGACCATGGGAAGCAGTTTGTATCCCGGATTTTCAAAACGATGTGCAACATTTCTAGTATAGGGAGAAAGAACACAAGCTTTTACCATCCACAGCCAAACCTAGCGGATCGGACAATCAAAACGGTTAGAAGTATGACCGTATGACCGTACTGTTCCAATATTGTTGAGGGGCATAAAGAATGGGACGAAAATTAGCCGTATTTGGCCATGGCATTTCGTGCCGCCACCTCAGAAAGCACGGGATTCTCACCTTCATGCTTGATGCTTGTCAGGGAAATGCGGCTACCATGTGATCCTCAAGCTATGATTGCAGAAAAGAACCCATCGTCTAAAGTGAGTGAGTGGGCTGTAATAGTAACTCGCAAAGTGAGGGAAGCAATAAACCAAGCACAGCGCAATATAGAGGCTCAAGCCCAACGTCAGAAACCCTACTACCATAGAAAGCATAGAGATGTTTCGTGCAAAGTAGGTGATCTGGTCTTAAAAAAGGCTCACTGGCATTCCGATAAGGCGATAGGCTTCATGAAAAAACTAGCACCACATTGGCAGGGTCCGTACTTGGTAAGTGAAGTGTGTTCTCTGGTGACAATGAAACTGAAAGAGCGTCACTCAGGGAAAGCTTTACAGGGTACATACCACGTCCCAGAGCTTAAACCCTACATTGAGCAATTAAACATAGTTACTGAACCTCCCTAGGATTCGTTTAATGATAGTGAGTCTGGTGATGATCCGACGGAGGATGTTGCAGTTTAAAGAGGATTAAGGCCTAGAGGCCCTAAGCAACAGAAGTTGTACGAAGCAATTGCTGACCTCCAAGGGAAAAGAAAGTGAGTGAGGTCACTCACTGGTGGGTGGGGGAATGTGTAATGTTGAAAATCCAACATTCCTTGCAATCGTCGTTTAAAGTGTGTAAGTGTGTAAGTGTGTAATTCATTATTACTTTTTTTTATTATTTATTTTTGAGTTAAGAAAAGGATATAACTTAAATCTGCTTCATAACGCTTTAAATATCGGTTTCGTTTAAGTATCGGTGTGAGGATATTAAGTGGGAGCGCTATAGCGTTAGCTGAAAATCGCCACGAGGCGGCGCCGTGATTAGCGCTGTAAGACCATGTGCGTGCGTTCCATGAGTGATAAGACTAAGGTCTTCAAGGTTGTTAAACGTCTAAATGTTGGGTCCGTAAAGTTTTGCCTTTTCTTCCATGAATGTAGAGCAGCTTAATTTCGTTAAGTGCTTGGCAATAAGCACTCTCGTATTCCATCTGAAGACCTTCGAAGGACACCAAATATGGTTGAACAACACGTAAGAAATGTCGATCCTAAAAACGTCAAATTGAGTTCCCCGCCTGAACTTCGGTAGCAAGATGGCCTGGACATTCTTCAGCAGCTTTCTTCATTCGTTGTGGCCACGGCAATGAGGATTGCCAGTACAAAAAATGGAACTGTTCACTCATTTCTGCATGGAGTTGTTGCCGCCACTTTCGTCTATTGCCATTTCGTTGCTTTATGAGAACGGGGCCCGTTCGTTGTACTGAACTTTGTCGTTTTCATCACCGTTCGTCTGACGCCGACCGATAGCGTGAGTAGTAAAAAAAAAGTAAACCGTTGTTAATGGTGGCTAGCGTTTGTCAGGGCTGAAATATTGGGAAGGGACTAGAATTTCGTAATATGTTGAATTTCCAATGCAGGAGAAATAACACGTTTCCAACAAGTTATTTAGCAGTGCCATATTTAAAGAAGCTAGCTATTTATTGTTTATTGCTACAATTTTTGTCGGTTGTATGTAGCCTACTTATGGTAATAATGTGTGACATTTAAAAGGCCGAATATTTATTCTGGTAACAGAAGAAGTTAACCTGAGTTAGGACGGAAATTATATTTAATTCAGGGAAAAAGAGGAACTTAGCCTCTCGAGGATTTATTAATTCTTTATGGAATTTGAGCCGAATTAACTTTAACAGGTATTTGCGTGCAATTTTTTAAGTGGGAAGTTAATAGGAATTTTCCTGTATGTCCACTTATGTTTAAGCAGCCAATTTACATTGCAACAACCGTAACTAGCATAGGTGCTGGGTACGGGGGTGTTACAATATTCTGCAAATTTTTTGTAGGTTATTTTCAGCTGGGAAGGTATTGTAATTTCAAGGGTTAACTGCAGACTTCTTAAATGCAAAACTTCTTTACTTCATCCTTCGACTTTACGCAATTTAAAAAAATTAACATTTTAACAATCTGCACATGAATCAAGAAATTGTCCAACAAGAGAGTTCGTGCAAAGAGTTCTGTCCTTGTTGCGTGCTTGGTGGGAATGATTCCATTTGGCGCCAAACCATCTTCTTTAAGGGCTCGTTCCCGCCAAAATAAGTGAACACTTTCACAAACGGAGCACACGTGTCACTCACGATAGTGAAATGTCGCTAAAGACCAGCGTTCCATCCCTTGCCATTGTATCTTTAGAGAGTTCGAATAGAACACCGTAATTTGCTTTAATTACAGTTAACAGGTAATTACGAACAAGCCAGCAAGCAAGAGATGGCAACTTTACACTTCCAACCCAACGCTATGATTCGTCCTCAACAAATCACGGTAAGTGCAGGCCACTAGTGATGCATATCAACAGGAACGATCTACAGAAGGCAAGGATCGATCTACAACCCTCTGAGCACAATCCATCACTGCACTTTGGCTGCAATGCACACATCACCAACACTGCACAACTCTTTTTGCACAATCACACCTTGCACAATTACACCACTGCACACTGCTGCACACTGCTGCACTCTTCTGCGCCTTGCTCACCTTCTGCATTTCACAACACCACTCCACATCCACAACACGGCAATAGGACCATCTCAACACCAAACTGCCCCTCTGACAACATCAAATACGACGCACTAATTTTACAGTCTGCATCACTTAAGAAACCCTCTCTTTAACGAGCAATCCATCTAATTATGCTTACAACATGCCACAAGAAAAACTTCAAAGAGACTTTCTTTTCGCTCCGTCACTTCTCTTGCCACCCTAAACACACCATACCACACAATACCACACAATACAATCCACCTCCCTGGATTCAACTCAAAAGTACTGTTCACCACTGGAGAAAAAACACTTTTGCCATGGCAAACCCCCCTACAGTCAGCATTAGGGCGTTTGTCCCCCTTTACCCAACAAAATAGCAAACATGGAGCAATACTGCACTGCTACTGCCACCTCCCAGTTTGTCTGGCGCCCCTTTGTTAACACTGACTGTTAAAGGTATATCCGACTTTGCGTAGTTATTTAACATATGCAAGCCATCACCAGTCAATCCTAACCTAGACTTGACTTTTTTCTTCGTGTTTATAACCAGTAAACCAGATTTTGCTTTCACTTTAACCACAACTAGGGACCTACACTTTTTTTTTACCCTTGCAGACAAAGGGCCACTAATAGCTTCCTCGTTCACTTGTCTGCTCGTGACATTTCCAGGTTTCTCTCCTGAATCCCACACCTAAGATCGCCTGTACAACTCTATACATTTCACCCCGTTCTCTCCTTCCACTACCATGACTTTCACTCCAGCCTCATTTCTGGTAGTAACACGTGTGATCCCATCTTTCCCTCTTTTCATCTGTGATTTCTCTCTTTAACCTAACCTTTCTTCTATAAACCTTTTCCGCAGGCTAAAGTTTGCCATTTCACAAGGAGTCGACGTACTTGCTAACTTAGCTGATGCTAAAGCATTGTTCCCTTCGTCAGGATACTCTAAATCGAAAGCCCTGATACTGTCTTCCCTCGTTCTGTGCAACCTTCCCACAGCCTGAGACTGAGGTTGATAAGGCCTACTCTTTACAAGGCTGATGTCATACTCTTCCAAGAAACAAGCTGTCCGTTCAGAAACAAACGGTTTTCCAAGATACGATCGGAGTTCCACAGAGAACCCAACCTTTGAAATAATAGCCAGCGACTCATTTACTACTGTGTGTGAGTTAGCCTCCCTGACAGCAACTGCTTCAGGATACCAGGTCGCCCTATTTCGAACCGTTAAGACATACGAATTTCCGTCGGTTTTCACTTTGAAAGGCTCTACAAAATCAACTACCACCTTAATGAAAGGCTCTTCTGCAACCGGAACTAAATTCATTTCCTCCTCGCCCTTCGTCACGCCTATTCCACTTTCCTGACAGATTACACACCACTTTATCCAATCCTGACTTTGTGCACCCATTCCTGGCCAATAAAATAATTCTTGCAGCCTGGCAATTGTCTTTACCGTGGCTATGTGCCCAAAATAGGCATTAACATGTGCCATCCTTACCAGTACCTCCATAAGCTTTTTAGGTACCACTACATTTTGGTGCCATTTGCTGCCGACCATTTCCTACGTAAGATATCCTTCCAAAAAAAAAAAGATAAACCTTCCATGTCAGCCGCCATTCGACATCCCTCCAACTCAGGATCAAGCACCTGCCCTTGCTTTAAAACTTCAGCTTTCACAGCTAGCAAGGCTTGAAATCCTGCTGCCAACAAACCTACATTTTCTTTCTTTTTTACTCATTTCCGTACCCTTTACAAAATCGGCCACAACACTAGCTTATTTATTGACTAAAACGTGTTGTGACTGGATAACTGTATCCTTTTGTGCAAGCCCATTATCTTCGACCTTGACACTACTTTCACCACTTCCATTTTTACTTGCAACATTTCTAACACTTTCCGCCATTTCCTCATCATCTACTTTAAAGGGACTATCAATACATCACCATCAATAAATTGATCTACAGCCAGCTTTTCGTTACTTTTCTTTCCATTAACGCAAGTTTTTGATCTAGTTATCACATTCCGTGTTTTGTTTGCCTTTGTTTCAATTTTCTATCGTGTTTCGAATGACGATTCTCCTTTGAAATATGGTGACACGCCGCATTCCAGCTTAATGTAGCCATCTTCTGTAGCCAATTGTACTTTTGCCACAGGAAAGTCAGTCACGTTTTGACTTACAACTGACGACAAATCAACCCGTTTCCCAGTGAAATAACTAGTCTCTACTATTTTACTAGAAACTACATCCATAAAGGCACCTGTGTCCAGCAAGTAACTACCAGGCTTTCCATTATAGTTCATTTCTTACATAACTGGCTTTCCACCGACTGTGTGTCACCTTTACCTTTAAAAGAGCTAATCTTCTTTCCACTGTGTACACTAGGCAATTGCGTACATACATTTGCCACTGAGGCTTTGGCACTATTGCTGGGACAGCCCCTTTTCAAATGCGAGCTCGAGCTACACATATTAGTAGAGAGGCAGAATCAGAAAAAATGGCAAGTTTGTGGAAACACTCGTGATAAAATGTTTCGATGAGTTAAATCGGAAGAATATCTGTTTATAAAGATGTCTAGCCAAATTGTCAGTTTCTAGGGGGTGCTGGGGTGGGAAAGGGGGGGCCCTAATATTGCCTTTTTTCTATAAATAGTCGTGTCTTCATTTCTATGGGTCAAAATTCAAAATCCTATATACCAAATTAAAGCTAATGAAACGCACTACATAGAAAGTCCTATCCATCTTTACCGTAAAACCAACCATATTGATGTGGTAAGCAGTTAAACACACTATTTCAACAATTTGATGAAGAGAACTACGCTTCTAACACACGTACCGTCAAACCGGTATCAGATAACATCAGTTTACCCATGCAAATTTGTTCCTCTATATTCCTCCTAAAGTTTCGTTTTTATGAATCTAAAATATCTCCTTTAGAAGCTGAGCAATAAATTAAAGAAGTAAATCATGCAGGAGTGAGTAGATTCTTAAACAGCCCTACAAATACTGGAGACCGTGGTGAAGCAGTAGGCGATTAAAGCGCTACGTGGCAGTAAAATGCATAAAATGTGGATGAGAAGTGACGCATTCCTTTGCAGACATTTGTGGGGATGGAGGCTTAATGGCACGTCGACAGCTATGTCATTAGCACCAGCCTCAGTCACAGTGCAGTGGTCTGAATTGCAACTGTGTCACACATTGTAGAGAACTAGACTCTTATATTATCTGTACCTCCTACAAAAATTGAAAAAAACCGGACAGTATGAATTATCTCTCAATTGACGTGCTATGTCTCGCGGAAGCTGGAAACAGTGATGAACACCATCTCAACAACTGCATCGACAAGCCTAGTACCATTCCTGGACACTGCCTTTGATAACTTGCTACGTGTTACTGTCTTGTTTGTCCCACATGGCTTGCCAAGCAGCGAACAATCTCAGACGTAGAGCTGGAAAGGCGTCCGAGAGAACAAGTCACAGATCCCAATCGAGAGTACCCTTTATCTGCAGCTTCAGCGTGCTTATTCCCAGCCATCGTGACATGTCCAGGGATCCAGTAGAAAGTAATAGTTTTCTTCAGGCCTGGCAAGCGGGAAATCAATGATTGGGTTCGCTGTGTCAAGGGGTTCCGAGGGTTTATGTCGCCATAAGTTCCGGTGGTTGTGTTATCAATACGCCGGATATCAGTGGCTAGTCACTGACGGGTCGAAGTCAGAAAGTGGCGTAGCATGTGCTTGTGAGCGTGAGGGATTGACTGTTCCCCATTGCCTTCCATCAGGCCATTTTGTGTGCTCGTCAGAGCTTCTGGTACTCGGTCTGGCAGTTAAATGGATCCTTGACCTTCGAGGCATGCATTTTATCATCTATAGTGAATCCATGAGTGCTGTGGCTCTGTATTTTGGCCTGACGCCTAGTGGAAAGCTGCAATAGCGCAGAAACGGGGGAGAGCAGGGGTAGAGGAGTGGGCGTACACCAAGAGGCTACCGAAGATCATCTCCGAAACCAAACGTTGCAAGAAAAAGAGACAGACACAAAGCAGAAAGTGAAGGACAACTAAACAGAAAGTGCGCAATGGACTCCACCACACCTGCACACAGGAAGGAGAAGAGGACCACTTCAGCCGATATGTGCAAGCATGCAAGAAGGAATGCCCCGTCCGTAGCCTGGACACAGTTCCAAGTAGTTATGTGCATGGGCACAAAACTCGGGACTCTCGGGGACACAACAGAGGGATGCAAAGACTTAACATTCACATCCACTGCCCACTCAACTGCGCAGCGAAACCGGACCACAGGACGGAACAGTGGCGGGGTGCTGCTGAGCAGCATACCCTTATGAGGCTAACTCATCTTCCACCTCGTTCACAAACACTTTACATTGACTTGAGACCCAGGACAACCTAACCTCACCAATGCATTGCGTCTGAAACAACTTCCAGCCAATTTCTAGAAATAACAAGTGACTGGCTGCCAAGTGCCAATTGCTCAAAAGTGTGTTGCAGGAGCAGAATGCTGTATTCCAAGTCAGAGAAAATCACAAAACTAGGTAGGCTCAAATACAGACAGAGAAGATGGAAACAATTTCACATATCAGGACTGAGGCTGCACGCTTGGGAACACGACGTATACTCAGCTTTAGAAATGGAACAAAGAGACCTATCCCACCCTACCAGCTTTCCCGATGGAATGAGGCATCACAAAATACCTCAACCACAGACAAACATGGTCGGGAGAGAGGACAGAAGACTTGACGAAGGCCAGGACACCACACCGAAGGGCATGGTATGGACACACAGCAGGGGCTGGGGAAGCAGTCGAAGAAGGGATCCAAAAGCAGAGTGACACACACGCCTGCAGAGCCCAGACTCACACGAGCCAATGGGCCAAGATAGCAATAGTCTGCAAGCATCTTACCCACAAGATCATCATCTCTACGGCTCATACCTCGCAGGCCAAGATTCACCATGTTCAGAGGCACGGAGTCGAACCGGCAGCTCACTGGCTTCAATGAGAAGAGCAGCCGCCAGAGTCTATGGGAGACACCCAGTGATTACTAGAAGACACTCATTCTCAGAGACGTGCAGTGCATCAGTGGCACGTCGGGAGCCAATCAGAAAAGGTTGACGAAAGTCAGTGCCAGCCCTGATGTAGACATGGGAAAAAAGACCACAGAACACTTGGCAGTTAGGCAGTTGCGGGACAATGCCTTGAGAGTCCTCAGTTTCTCTGTGACACGCTGCTTCACAGCGCCAACATCAGTTGCCCAGAAAGTTGTGAGTCCAAGAGAAAACCCCAATACCTGACTTATGAGGATGAGGTGACAACTAATCTTTTCTGTTTGTTCATGATTGGAGGCACAAGAAGACAATTTCGTCAGTCTTCTTAGGAGACAATGATAAACCACGTTTCACTAAAACATCATTCACGTAAGCAACCATTTGCTGCATGACATCAGCACCAACAAGCCAGACCGCAATATTATCAGCAAGGGCTGCACTATTCATATACTGACACAGATCAACAAAAATGACAACTGCAAACAAGACAGGACTGAGGCAAATGGTAGGCCAAGCTCTGTAACTAGGACATTCAACCAAAAGCCACCAGCATGGGTGGCAAAAGGACAAGAATTATATTTGAGAGCGTCATGGCACCCACAGAGAACAAAGAGAGTGGCTAACCTAAGTTATAACAGTGTCATAAGCTGCCTTTATGCCTTTAGTTTGGGTACCGGGAAAACTGTGGTCCCCAGGATGCTGTCCTGTTTTTAGAGTCTGATGTTCGTGAGTGTATACAAGGCGGTATGTTTTGATATGTACATGAAAGCCTCCTTGTGTCTATGGTTTTCGCGGCACCAAAATTGCGTATTGACGAACTTCGTGAGTGACTCAGTGCCTAGACAAGTGAATGAAGAAGGACCCACTTATAAAGTTTACGTACACACGAGAGCAGGGCAACGGGGCGGTAACTAGAGAGCATCGAATAACAATTTCCACGCTTTTTTATAGAAGTGAGTATCGTTAAAAGATAGACGAGGCACTGCTCCTCCATCAAAGAAATTCAGTTGTTGCGATGCCTGTTTTATCATTACCAGAAGATTATAGATGATCACCTGTCAACGGATTGTTACGCCGGTTCGTATGGGTAAACCGTCGTTACCAGACAACTTGGATAGTCTTGTTACATTCAAATGCATAACCGACTGCACACGAAGCAACTATTTGTGCGCTTTAAAGGAGTGAAATTTATTCAAGGTTGCGGTTGTTCAGAAAAATAATGCCATAGGCTAATCCATACAGAGATATGTATCATATCAAAAACTAAAACTGGTAATAGGGACCGCCAAGTTCCGAATGGGTCGGCCTTTCAAAGGAGTGACATCAACGAGCCAAAACATTCGCCAAGTTAATCGCACCGCTTAATAGTTCGAAGGTTAAATAAAAACTAGAACATTGATACTTTTGGTAGCAATGTCCAAGTTTTCATTTAACGTCCAAAGTATTATTCGATGCGATTAAGTTGGCGAATGTTTTGGTGTGTTGATAGCACTCCTTTGAAGGGCCGAACCATTGGGAACTTGGCGGCCCCTTTTACCAGTTTTGGTTTTTGATATGATATCAGTCCTTTTTTAAAAATTGTGTATTAGACTCAACTCCACTACCGTCCAGATGTGTAATAAAGTGGCACGTCAACAAGAAGTTGGTTTTCCACGATTTGATAAGACCTTTTGCCTATAGGCCGAACCATTCTCAACTTGGTCACCTTTTTATAGGTTTTTGGTTTGGTTTTAATTTTGTTATAATTTGTTTTATTGCGTTAGTTATGGTGTGTTGATATCACTCCTTTGAAGGGCCGAACCACTCTCAACTTGGTGGCCTCTTCGCCAGTTTTTGGCTTTGTTTATTTTGCTTTGTTTTTAGAGTTGGTTTATTTTTCATGAATTGGACGTGAATACAAATTCTTTGGCAACGTTGTTTAGATTTGTCGTGCTACGCTAGTGTGTGTCTAGGCACGCACGTCAGTATACACGTTGTCATTGTCCGAACTTTGGCTGTCGAATGAGAGACGATGCCGACAATACTAAAATGGTTATAACAATATTTTCGTACTTACGCGCCATCCCACGCCATCCTCGCTACACCCCTAGGCTCCAAACCATAAATGGTACGCAGTTCGTATCGTACTGCAGCCATTCGTCCAATTTCATAGCTGGAAGCCTTCCCGTTATCTCGGTATGGATGAATAATCACCCTATGGAAATTAACACGGGGATGAGCGGACTAGAATTAGTTACTAGTAACACATTTTCAACGTTATTGAGGGTCAGATTTTGCATTGAAAGCAGGTTAGCTGGTATTCCTACACGAGTTAATTTTTGTCAGGTGGGACATTGCTCTTGATTTCAACACAATTTAAGCTTTTGTACCGCATTATTATTTTTCCCCTAGTACCTGAAATGTGCCCAACTATGCTTCAAGATACAAGACACTGACGTATGGCGCCGCGCTACAATGGTTTACAACCTCGACAATTGAATTGATGTGATGTTTGTTGTGATGATTGTTGCCTAACTTGGAGCGACACACTTGCGTGTGTCTAGATATTTCCGGAGACGTGGATTCCGAGTCTGAAGATCATGATATTGATAATGTGCCAGTCTGTACTCACGTTGTAGTAATATTAGGTTATTACTCAGACATGGTTTCAAGTAAATGCTGAAAAATGTTATGAAATTCCTATTTACTTTTTTAATTTATTGCTCTACTTCTAATGGAGATAATTTAGATTTGTAAAAACGAAACTTTAACAGGAATATAGAGGAACAATTTCGCATGGGTAAAATGATGATATCTGCTATGGTTTTGACAGTACGTGTGTTAGAAGCGTAGTTCCCTTCATCAAATTGTTGAAATAGTGTGTTTAACTGCTTACCACATCAATATGGTTGGTTTTACGGTAAAGATGGATAGGACCTTCTATGTAGTGCGTTTCATTAGCTCTAATTTGGTATATAGGAATTTGTATTTTGACTCATAGAAACGAAGACACGACTTTTCATAGAAAAAAGGCAATATTAAGGCTCCCCCTCTTTCCCACCCCCAGCACCCCCCTAGAATCTGACAATGTGGCTAGACATCGTTATAAACATATATTCTTCCGCAGTGGTGCCTACAGGGGGAGTCAGTGAGGAGCAACTCCTCACTGGCATTTTAGGGGGGGGGGGGGGTGGAAAAATATCGATACATTTATTATATCATAACACACCACCAATCACCACAACACAATATGACCCGTCAACAGTCAACACAATACATAAATCCAGAAAACAAATGTTTTAGTTTATAAGTTTATGCACTGATGAATATTGATTGAAAACGATACAAAACCGTAGATGCTGTTGCTGCACCCAGCTATTAGGGACCGGTCATTATTTATCGTTGGGGGGGATTATGAAGTTTTGGGATCCTCTCAAAGGGGGAACATAAACTTTGCAGGTTCTGTCAAGAGGGGGGGTGACCAACTGAACACCTGGACCTCAAAAATGGTTCTTTCAGCAGTCAAAATTTCTACAAACGCCTCAACTTCTGGGGGGCAAGCCCCCGCCCCCCCCCCCCCCCATCATGTCAGTCTTACACGATTTTGAGGCTGTTAGTACCATTTCTATTAGTATAGTTTTTACAAATAACTTTGTATAAGAGCCTAATCACCTGGTTTCTTGGCTTCTCAGGTCTTTCAGGTCCAACTATGTGGGCATACAAGTAAACAGTGTGTTCATCATACTTATTGTATGAATTTTGACAAATGATGGGTGAAGGAATATTTTACAGAACATTTTTAATCTGACATATCTTATCGTTAAAAATGAGACTCGTTTCCTTACATCTAATGGTAACTATTGGTGTGGAGAACGACTTACTTATTTTGGCTACAGCACTAATCTTGACTACAGGAATCATCTGCAGACAGTCTCAATGGGTATACGAAAAGCACATTTTTGTTTGGGGGGGGGGGATTACATAAGTTGAGGCCCTAGACATGAGCAGCCAAGATCTTTATTCTCACTGCCCCCACCCCCAGACCAAAAATGTGCTTTTCGTATACCCATTGAGACTGTCTGCAGATGATTCCTGTAGTCAAGATTAGTGCTGTAGCCAAAATAAGTAAGTCGTTCTCCACACCAATAGTTACCATTAGATGTAAGGAAACGAGTCTCATTTTTAATACGGCATATATCTTAACTACAGAAGTCACCTGCAAAAAGCCTCAATGGGTATACGAAAAGCACATTTTTGTTTGGGGGGGGGGATTACATTATTTTTGGACCTTGAGTGGGGCAGCCAAGTTTTTTTTCAGGGTCTCGAAGGGAGGGTCATCAAAAATGTGGTGATCACATCTTCATTTTCACTGCCCCCACCCCCAGTCCATAAATGTGTGTGTGTGTGGGGGGGGGGGGGGTGACAACCCAACCACTACTCCAAGTCAAAAATATGGGAGTACTATTTTTAAACTGGGAGGGAGGGGTGGACATTTGATTTTAGGGGGTAAACTCCTCACTGGACCAGGGGGAGATAGGCACCACAGTTCTTCCAATTTAACTCATCGAAACATTTTATCACGAGTGTTTCCACAAACTTGCACTTCTAGAGGACTTTTCTGATTCTGCTTCTCTATTATATAGCACTTACGTGGCTCGTCCGCATTTAAAGGCGCTCTCCTACTAGACAGATTATTGCCGTTAGCCTGCGGCCTTTCTTGCGCATTGTTATTCGAAGCTGTAGTACCGTTACTCGTACTCTCATTACCTGAACCATTTCTAGTACCACTATTGCTATTGTTGCCATTACTATTACCACTGTAACTGTTCCCATTGTTACTAGTACCATTCCCTTGGTTGCCTCCAATTTTGCGAATTACCACACCATCCATTGTTTCTGTTACCTTCACTGCCTTGATAACCATTATCATTCCGATACCTGCCATAACCATTACCATTGTTACCTCCTCCACGGTAATTATTTCTGCACAGTGGACCTCCACTTCCATTGTCGGACCCACTCCCATGTCTTAGAACTGTTTCTTGACGATTAGCGCAGTAATCGTCTGCAAGCGAAGCGAAGTTCAGAACAGATTTACCCTTATCAATAAGCCATACCCTTATCGGACTTGGTACGTTATTCAAAAAATCCCCTATTAATAGCTACTGGAACAATTTTTGGAAAGAATCACCACAATCAAGTTTCGTTTCCCATTCAGTCCCCAGTGTAACTGTCAAAGTGTGAGCAAAATCTAAGTACATTTGTTTATCAGTTTTTTGGGATGATATAAACTGGTTATGTAAACATTACTCTGTAACATTAAACCTTACTTTAAGAGATTTAACACACAGAACAAACTTTGCAAAGTCATCATCATCAGTAAGACACATGAGTGTTTCCCGCGCTTTCCCTGTTAACAAAGATAACAATCTGAAAGGCCACACTTCTTTGTTAAGCCCCATTCTATTACAAATTCTATTTGAAGGGTTGGCACAACTTCGACATGTTATAACGTTTTTCTTGTTGTACTGACTCTGTTTTCACCTTTAATTGTTGTTGCTTAAAGGAAACTATTGCCTGCACCTCATCATTATGCTGCCTAACATTTTCGCTAATACGCAGCTCATGCTCATGTTTCTCCCTCGTTAATCTATCTTCTCGTTCCCACTTCTCCCGTTCAAGTTCCTCCTGACGATCCAAGTCTTTCTCTTTCTATATTAGCTTTATTCACTTTCAAGCTCAGCTTGCTTAGCTAACCTTTCCCGTTCTAGCTCTGCCTCCCTTGCAAATTTGCCACTTTCAATTTTTTCTTGCAAAACAAGTTTTTCTTTCTCAAGCTCAGCCTGCCTAACTAATTTCTCCCTCTCAAATTCTTCCTCCCTTTCCTGTAATTCTTTTTCCCTTGCTAATTTTTCTCTTGCTAATTCGACCTTCCTCTCCCTTAAAGCACTTCCCCTTGCTAATTTTTCTCTTGCTAATTCGTCCTCCCTGTCCCTTAAAGCATTTTCCCTTGCTAATTCTTCTTTTCTTGCTCTAACCTTTCCCTCTCAATTTCAGCCTCTAAAATTAACCTTTCCCTTTCATCTTGCTTTTCTTTTTCTTCCTGCTTTTTTTACCCTTTTTGCCTCCTCTACAGTATTAATACCTTCTTCAAGATCATCCACCAACAAAGTTCCTCCCTCCAACCTACCTTTAAACATAGCCAGAATTTCACTTTTTCGCTTAGGCGCATGCAACTCTAATTCCTCGCACACAGCTTTCAAATCAACCACGGTTTTATCACTAAGCAAGTCCATGTTAAAATTACTTATCAGCCAGTTTAGATGATCTCAGTACTACACCGCAATGTTTGTAACAATCCAACTGTCGTAAATTAGCATTTGTGGGAGAGCATACGACAAGCAACTTTGAGGATGTTTAAGGTTAGGTCTAGAGAACCCTATCTTGCTTAGGCTTAAAGGATTAGGCTACAGTACCGTCTGATCAGGAAGGACGAAGGGACTGGGTT
>JAHWFP010067907.1:13785-39221 GCA_023313725.1 Lithobius niger | reverse complement strand
AAAAAAAAAATTAATATGGTGTATTTGAACGTCAAAATGGGTCAATATTTAGCAAAATTATTGTCGTTACCGCATACAGTAAAACCTCGTTAACTCAAACTCACTAAGTCAAACAATTTTGTGCTGTTTGGTTGGGCCAGTACAAAATTAACCTCGTTAACTCTAACTCCAGATGGTGATTTTTCTACTTGATACCATGCATTCTGTATCGCTTTTGTAACCGAAAAAGTATTTCTGCTGTTTTTACTGAGGAATTACTAGTACATTTCACATATTAAACCAATCTGCACTTAACAAACATTGGATGCAAAGATGTACTCGGTATTCCCCAGGTCAACAGCGTATCTTGTGTTTAATATATTTTCGTTTAACTCAAACACCTTGAAAATTCCATAACGGCTTCTACTCTGAAAGTTCGTCATTCTTGATAATTGATTGTTGAAAACAGATTGTTACGCACAATTTCAGAATCAAAATGAACCAGCACGATGAACCAGCACGATAAATATAGGAGGCCACGCCATGCACGTGCGCAGATTTCGAACGCTGAATTCCACGGTGGCAATGTAGTTGACAAAAGTTTAAGTTGTGTAGGTTAGGCCTGATGAAGACAGACGTCGTCGGTCTGTTGAAAATTTGCAAGAATACTGGTACAGTATTTTGATTCTGAAATTGTGCGTAACAATCTGTTTTCAACAATCAATTATCAAGAATGACGAACTTTCAGAGTAGAAGCCGTTATGGAATTTTCAATGTGTTACGGGATGCCTATTCCCAGGATATTCTACACAAAGCAAGATCTTTTGTCAAAACAAAGTGTGGAATTGCAAAGTTTGAAGGACATTTGGCATTTAACTTGACGTGTAAAAGGGAGAACGTTATTCCTAAAAGTCTGACGGAGAGACCAAAAGCAGGAGGTGTGCGCGGTCGCGCCATCGCCACGCACGCGAGCCGCTCCTATCTGCGTGCACGGATCGGCGATTGCCATCGGACGCTTCGTCAATTGCGTACGAACGAGTGGATGCTTGGAAGATCGATCGAAGCTGCTATTTCCGGATTGGAATGGATGGAGTTTAACGAATATTGTGATTATAAAGTTCGGTTTTCACGTGATGGAATTAAAAAGAAGCATCTTGAAAAACTGCAAAAGCTTGGAGCACATTCGTTGTCTTATGAGCTGGCATTGCCAGATAAGTGGGAGAAAAATGTAAGCGAAAACGAAAGTGAAACTTCCTTTGAAAGTAGGTTTGTGAATGTCGAGAACCACTCTAGTGTTGCCCTCACTGAGTGTGAGCTTAGCGTTTTGGATTTGGACTTAAAATTTATTCCGGTGCCCCCCAAAACGGATGTGAATATTTTGGCTAATGTGATTACTGACATCCAGCTGCTCTTGGATGGATTTACTTGGGATCCTGAAATTAGGTTAAAATTACAACAGATTGCCCTAAAAAAGCAAATGAGGGTAAAACCGAATGTGTCGTACGAGCAAGTGAAAGCCCTCCGAAAACTGAGTAAGAATGCTGATTTGACCTTTTGCAAGGCTGATAAGGCAAATAAGACTGTAGTTCTTGATACGAGTGAGCATAATAAGCTAGTGAGAGAGGAGATCATGAATTCTGGAATGTATGTGAAGACGGAGGAAGATCTGAAGAATAGGCCGTTAAATGATGTGTGGTTTAGCCTGGATCGCCTGAGGAGGGAAGGACATCTGACAAAGGAGGAGAAGATGGACCTTGCCCCAAAACCACCACAGTATTTACCAAAGATCTTTGCTCAGGTAAAGACGCATAAGGAAGGCAGGCCCCTTCGGCTAATTACATCGGCAAAGGGAGGTCCATGCCAAAAGATTGATTGGAAGGTAGCAGATCTGTTGAAAAAGTATGTGGATTCTCCGAGCAGACTGAAAAAGACCGAAGATCTCCTAAATGAGCTGGATGGTTTTAAGATTGAGGAGGACGAGATGTTAGTCTCCTTCGACGTAATAAAGTTGTTTCCCAGTTTGTCACATCGGATGATTCTGGAGATGTTGGGAGAATCGGCGAAAAGACATAATATTCCAAGGGGAGATTTCAAGAAAGACAGAGCGTTGTTAAAATTAGTGCTGGCACACATCTATGTCGAGTTTAATGGGGAGACTTTCTGGCAGATAAGAGGAGCCCCGATGGGGTATTCGTGCTCACCGATCATCGCTGAGTTGGTGATGCAGCATTTAGATGCGTTTGTCCGGGTTTCAATCACCGAGGCTAGGCTGTGGAAGCGCTTTGTCGACGACGTGTTGGCTGTAAAAAAGAAGAAGGAGTTGAAGAAGATTCATGAGATGGTAAATAACTGGCACGAGGATCTTGCGTTTACTGTTGAGACTGAAGTTCATGGCTCTATCCCATTTCTGGATGTGAAAATCAGACGAGAAGATGATGGACGCCTCACGTATCAACCTTTTAGAAAAGAGATGGCAACTGAACGAGGAATTCTTTATACATCAGGACATCCAGCGGAGCAATTAAAAGCCATAGCGCAGAATGAGTTTCATCGGATTGTGAGGCACTCTTCCACCAGCCAGCTTGCTCAGCCACATTTGTACAATGCTAAGGGGCGCTTTATAAAACTTGGATACCCTCCGGGACTCCTAACCAGGATGATGAAAAAAGCGCTTTTAACGAAGGGACAAAAACCACCTACTGTGCAGGTTGAAGTGACAAAGACCAAAAAAGTCGGAATTACGTACCTAAAAGGAACGAGCGAGAGACTGAAGGGAATTTTAGAAAGACGAGGCTTCAAAACCTTTCTCAGGAATGACAACAACCTGAAAGATGCTCTCCTTAAGAAGAGAAGGAAGGTGGAGAAGGGGAGTGACCAAAATGAAGTGTTAGCTAGAGTTACAAATACGAGAGAAGGTGTATATTGTGTGCCATGTGATGGGTGCGATGCTGTTTATATAGGTGAGACTAGGAAGGGCGTCCGAACGAGGGTAGGACAGCATATGGATGACACAAGGAATGAAGTGTATAGCAACAGTATCGCTACCCATCACATGATGACAAAGCATGATATTGGCTGGGGAAGAACTACTACACTTCTAAAATCAAATGTCCCACATGATAGGCACTTGAGGGGACTGGAATCCCTGGCGATCCAGCAACATGTTAAAAATGACGGCGTTTTGATGAACACTCAAGGCCCATCCAATCCGGGAATTCGTTTCCTCCTTAGAGACGAGTTTTCCAGGCGACTCACGAAGCAGTGGATGAACCAGCACGATAAATATAGGAGGCCACGCCATGCACGTGCGCAGATTTCGAACGCTGAATTCCACGGTGGCAATGTAGTTGACAAAAGTTTAAGTTGTGTAGGTTAGGCCTGATGAAGACAGACGTCGTCGGTCTGTTGAAAATTTGCAAGAATACTGGTACAGTATTTTGATTCTGAAATTGTGCGTAACAATCTGTTTTCAACAATCACTCAAACACCTCTTAACTCAAACTGCAATGCCAGTCTCGCTGGAGTTCGAGTTAAAGAGGTTTTACTTACTGTATATTGAAAATATTGCGGCTTATGCAATCCTATACGTTGTATTGGTACATCAGAGGTGGACATTAGCGGTACTGATATATCGAAAATGCACAGATAACTACCAATACTGATACGAATCCGATAATCTGCCTATCCCTAATGAATAGCTGGGAAAAGGTTACTGTGCTCTCTTTGACTTGGAGCATTCTTTCTACCTCCACTGAAGCACCTTCCCCTCACGCCAGTCCACTTTCACAGCTTTACAAAAAGTGGCCTTATTGAAGTCCTTTAAGAATATGTAATTTCTGCAATTTTGCAAAATTGCCAATTTCACAACATTTTCTCGAGGTTATAAAAATTATTCTTGAAGTGGTAGTAAACAATCACTAACTGAAGCAAAAACACCCATTTAATTGATGCAAAATTCAGCAAAATGCCACAAATGTCCAAAAAATAGCGCAAAATTTACCACAAAATGGCATAATTTTTCATGAAACAAATTTAGTGAAAAACAAGCCAGCAAATTGACCATTAGCTACTGGAACGAAATTCCGGTAGCAGTTATCACCGAAGCAATAGTCAGGTTCCGTACCAAACAATGCTGTTGGCACAAAGTTGCCGTAAGTAATCGGACGATCATCACCAGCCACGTACATGGTGCTTATGTTAAAAAGTTGGGCTTCAATTGCACACCCATATTTTCTTGTTCCGTTGGAATTTTTGTTAAAAGTTTAAACAATATGCAGGGTGGTCCACAAAAAACTGACGACCCAACATTTTCTAAGTCCAACCTTTCTAGTTAGCACCCCTCAGAACCAGGATAGGACAGAAATCAAATCTAATAAAAGGAAGATTTCTGCCCACTCGTGGTTCTGAGGGGTACTAACTAGAAAAGTTGGACTTAAAAAATGTTAGGTCGTCAGTTTTTTGTGGATCACCCTGTACAAGACAAGGGGCTGTGGCATAACGTACAGGTATGCTAGGTACGCAATTGATGCATACGGGCCCAGACCTCTAGCGGGCCCACCTGATCTGCGAGCATCCATAAATAACAAATCTGCATATAAAAAAGTTCATATGTTACTGAAGAGTTGTGCTACGGAAGGATAAATAAAAAATAAATAAAATAAGAGCATGGAAACATGTTTTTTCTGCTGACCACAATAAAGTTAGTAATATTTATGTTCAAGATACTGTATCGCACATCCACGATCTTCAGCGTCGCATGAACAGTATCAGTTAGACAACTGATTTTGATGTAATCTGGATTTGGCCATGAGCCAGTTTTCGTGAAAATTGGTTCAGCCGTTTTCATGTAGCCGAAGTTTAGGACTTGTTTAAACAAAAAAAAAAAACATAAAAAAAATTGGGGAGGGAGTAGGGGAGGCCCACACAGAAGTTTTGCATAGGGGCCCAGTCCAAATTCGTTAACGCCACTGACAAGGGGATACCATTATCGAATTCAGCCACCACATCCATCACCGCAAAATTGCACCAAAATCCCACAAAATTATATCTTCATCGCAACAAAACTGACCGCCAAATCGGGCCTAGTGTTATCGCGGAAATAACATGTCCTGTCCTTAAAACATCATTAGATGAACAAAATTTAAAATGTAGCTTCGTAGACTTGGTAATACAAAGGTCTACCTAAATATATTTAGTAATACAATTAATAATTTGGTTATGATCAGCTATAAATATAATACATCTAGTGAATATTGTAAATCTGCCATTATTTTGTTTGGATGACCTGCTAGTTTTATATATTAGTGTGGTATATGTTTAGAAATAAAATGCCTACTGTAGACTTGTAGAGGTGGTCATGGAAAATGGAAAATGGAGTGACAGAAATTTTTCCAAGTCTAAAAGTTTCTTTAAATCCAACTTTTTAATACTTTTTTTTTTCTCCCCTCTTGGACATATTTCCATCGGAGCGTTATTTTTTGGCCCACTGTGTGTAATAAACATTGGTGTAAGGAATTTCTCCCTATCACTGTAGTGATGAAGTCTTTAAGTGCAGTATTTCGTTCGCACTTTTTGTTCATTACGTTGAAGCACTTCTGTATAAGCAGTAGCTCCACAAAAAAGAACACATTTGGTGTTGTAAAAGGTTTTCATGAATCATGGAAGCAATGTACGAAACACTGTTAATAAATTGCCAAATTTGTGAGATGATCAGTGATGATAGAGGCCAAACCTGCGGTAACTGCACAGTAACTTCATACACACTGTTCGTTTTGCAGCAGTCGGAGTGTAGATATAAGAGTTTTGATTTAGTATGTTCATCTGTAGCATTTCTACATTGCAAAAGTAATTTTGACTATTTCACTTGTAATTTGTTATAATACTCTGTATTAAAGAAACAGTTTTTGGCACACTATGTTCTATCAACACAAAAGGAATTACAAGTTACCTTGCATCGTTCGCACACTTTCACACGAACGGTGTGTGTGAGCGATAGAAGTGATAGTAACAATATTTTCAGTCACTGTGTTGTTCATTGCCAAGAGAACTTACTGTACTTGCCATTATCAAAAAGTGGATTTCCTTCTAGTACCGTATTTGCCTTATATTTTGCGTTTAAAGCTGCAGCATCGTCTTAAACTTCCATCGAAATCTGCGACTCGGCAAATTCTGACCTATTTTGATGATTCAATAGAGCAGTGACACGACGTAGTATTATTGTATATAACTCTATTAGTGTTGCACGGTAAATCGGTACTCATGGTATTGACGGTAAAAAAAAGTTACGGTATCAGTATCGTTCCTTTTTTAGCACCACGGTATGACTGTAGATGCTGACGACCATTCACGAACCAGCTTTACTCTCTTTTTGATGGAAGCAATTCTTTAAACTAAATTCGCACAAATAGGCGCCGATACGGAGGTGAGAAATTTGCACGAGGGAGCGAAATCTGATTCCACTGCTAGGCAGATGAAGTGCCCACATTTCGGAAGGTGGTGGGGGAAGAAACTCTTCAATAACAAGCGTGTCCCAGCGTGTTTGCGCTGTCGATGCCATAATAGCGTCCAATCGAGAAGAAAGCGAAGTCATGCTGTTAGTAAAACAATTAAACGCAAAGAGCCACATTTGATTCTTTTGTGCTTAAGTGGATAATACGCTAAATTATTTCCTAAATTACCGTGATATTACTGTAGCCCGCCGTTTTCAGAACCGTACCGTACCGTCTTGCAAAAACTTAATACCGTGCAACACTAACTCTATGCTGGAGCCTTAATGGGTTAGCTGCAAGGGGCACTGCAGAGAGAAACAGAAGGGCGTCATACTGAAGCCGATGCTGTGAAGAGTGATTTCTTAGACCTAAAATGCGCGATTTTTGTTGTTGGAGAAAACAACGGTATTTTAAGCCTAAGAAATCCGCTCTTCCGTTGTTTTTCCCTCCACTTTTATGTAGTGCACCTTGTAGTTATGCCCTCCAAAACCCATACTGGTACCAATATGGCGGCAAATGTCACTGCTCTATACACCAATTCAAGTAGTGTTTTCGCGATCTATCCAGTGGTGCTAATCCCGGACCAGTGACTGAATTTTTTTTTTTATTATTTGGCATAAACTTTAAAAAAATGTATTTAAAAAGGTGCCAACAATCAAAGAAGTTCTTAGCCCACAAAAAAAAAAAAAGTTTGGGTTAGGCCATGAAAAAAATTCTTTGCTTCTTGGGCATTTTTTTTTATTTTTTGTTTCATTTAGCTGGCCTCATTACTTTGACGGGTCGACTAGACTCGTTCAGCTTTGAGCTAGGTGATGTCAAATTCGAAATACATCGCTGTAGAAAAAGCAGTGAAAATCATCAACTCTATAAATAACACCCGAAAAACACAGTATAAATTCACATTACGGACACAAATGTGTCCAGCTAATTATCAACACCCGTTATGTGGCTTCATCAGGCTTCTGCTGTTATTGAACTGCTTCTTACATCGTCGACTGCTGCAACTTTCAAATTCGGACTTGGCCGCCTTTTCAGCCTCTGGTATTTACTGGGCTGCACATGATCATCTAGCTCGAGCTTCCACTGTCTGTCAAATCGCCCACTCTATTCATACTAAGTGCGCTACTGTAGGGAACGTAGACCCTTTGAACATTCATCAAACGAACACAATTTAACTCGTGTTGTTGCACGGCTATTTACGTCACCATAAATGTGGATCTCACAAAGAATTTGACCGAAGGAGAGTACTAGCGAGTCCCCAGTCCATCTCGTGCCTAAAAGATTTGCACTGGACTGCGATGTCATTGTCATCTTTCTCATTCCTTACATCTGACATATGTTGTGCAGCCCAGTAACAACCAGAGGCTGCAAAGATGGATAAATTTTTGCATTTGAAAGTGGTTGAAATAGACGACGATGTAAGAAGTAGTCCAATAACAGCAGAAGTCGCCTGAGGGGTGTCGAAAATTAACTGGACAATGTTTATGTCCATTTTAAATGTGAATTTATGTGGTGTAATTCGGTGTTTTTTATAACGAGTTGATGATTCTCACTGGTTTTTCTACAGCGATGTATTTTGAATTTGATAGTTTGAGCTACAGACTTGAAATTTGCACCATTGAAAAGCTCATTTTGAGCCGGTTAAAATGGTTGGTACGGATGTGCGAGTAAAAAAATTTCAATTCGAGTCGAGCCGAGCCGAGTTTGCAACTGAAGAATCGAGTATCGAGCCGAGTTCGAGTATTTGATGGAAATATTTTGTTAAGAATTTTTTCTTTAATTTGTTAAGATAGTAAGAACAACGATGATGCTTAACTGACTGTGTTGGTCATGTTTTTCCAGTTTTAAGGATAAAACTTGAAAATGGTTTCAGTTATTGACTTTTAATCTGCACCAGCAGAAAGCTCTCATCGACACGATCGATTTGGTATATTGGAATGTCAAAATCGATCAATAATTGACGAAGTTATCACATTTTCGCCAGATTCAAGTATGGGCGCGAGCAGCGAGCCGAGTTCGAGTACAAGTTTCATACTCGGCTCAAATTTTTTGAGTATCGCACATCCCTAATGGTAGGCTATACTGGAATGTCAAAATCGGTCAAAATTTAGCAAATATGCGGTTTTACCAGATGAACCAAGATTCAGGAAAAAATATTTTGACCCTCGTCTGTAAACCAAACAATTAACTTTGGCCTTAAATATGGGCCCATTGGCTTTGAAATTCGTAAAAATTTGTAATCTGTGGTACATTCGAGTCTCTTACCTTCGGGACAATACGGGCAGAAGGAAAACCACTTTTTGCTTGTTACTTTATGCTGCTGTTCAAAAATGTGTGACATACATCAAATTTTTTTTTGCTTTTGTGTGTGTGTGTGTTTTTAATCAGCAGTGATATGATAGAAGACATTTTAAGCCCCGACGACGGCAGCTGCAGTTCTCGTAACAGCAATAAATCTGAAAAAAACATGGCTGACTTCGATGGGGAAGAGTCTGGTTGTGAAGATGAACTTGTTCAACTGGCAGCTCACACCCAGTCACATTTGAGTTCCCATCACATGCAGCAGCACTTTGCCACTATGGCATCCATGTACAGATCGCATTTACATCATGCTAAAGGTAATGTTGATGTTTGAACCCTTCCCCGACTAGAAGTCAAGAAGCTCTCGTGACTAATTGTTTTGCTAAATGTTCCTGAATTGACTCAGACTTTTTCAAATCCTAACTTGACTTAAGACTCAGTAATGATCCAAGAGGGTAAGCACAATTAGCAGCAATAATAATTGTAGAAGGGATCCTCAATTTCTAGCGCTTCCTTTTTACAGGGTTCATACCGACCTGGAAAGTCAGGGAAAATCAGGGATAGTCAGGGATTTGAAATACGGTCAGGGAAAGTCATGGAAAAAATGGAAAATTTCGGAAAAGTCAGTGATAGTCAGGGATATTCAGTTATTTTTTTAGAATGAACCGTGCTGACCAAAATTTCCAGCCTTTCCTTTCATTGAAAATGTGACGCAGTTTCAAGTGTTTGGAAATCATTTGGTTATAAAATATCATCCACAGGCAGCCTGAGTAGTCATAAGAAATACTTTGGGTTGAAGGGGTGAGTCAGATTATTTTGGACCTTAGGTATGGGGTCAAGATTTGTGACAGGTCTTAAAGTCATGAAAAATACTAGGCCACGTTTTCATTATCCATGCACAAACCCCCTACCTCCCACCAACCCCCTAAAATTGTTAACAAAGTTAAAAAAAAATTTGCGCTTTTGGCGTAGGAGCACTGTAGTTCACTGCGTAAGTAAAACATTTTTAAAAACAAGTATTTTGGTCAGGGATATTTGAAGGAGTAAGTCAGGGAAAATCAGGGATAGTCAGGGATATTCATTTTCTGATATTAGTATGAACCTTGTTTTAGTAACAAAGGCTCCTCAATTTCTAGTCAGGAGGGGTCTTTGCACATTCTCATCTCGTGTGATCCATTGAAGGGAAGTACAGGAAATAGGTTTTGCTCTCGATGCCTGAAATCCTAGTACGTAGCAAACAGACTTCACCGTATGTCTGACTTCATGCAGCCTCATTAGGGTGGCTGAAAAAAACAGAAGTTTTGTGATCTTAACATAATGGTGCTGAAAACCTGCCTTAAGTGAGTACACGTCAAGAGCACAAAAAAAAATTTTAAATCGATAATATTTCACCCTCGCGCATCGTACTCCAAGTTTCAAACTTGGACTAATTTGAAAAATGTTCGTGTAGGCCTACTTTTTTAATTCACTAAAAGAAGGTAATTTTTTGTTGTTTTTTTTTGGGGGGGGGGGGAAATGTAATAGCCTAGAAAAGTTACCTTATGCAAAGACTAGTCGAGAGTAAAAAATGTGTAACCGGTGTTTACCACTTTTACTGTGGCGATTCGATGACATTATATCTAAAAAATTATGCGATTACTATACACGGATGAACACTAAAAAGTCCACTTAAATTTTCGGTGAATACACACGGGATCTGTGTTGTAGTTCTATCATCATCTTCAGAAGTAAAAAAACGAAGGACTAAAACATTGAAGAAGGTGTAGGACTATCACAGACCCAATTAGTGTTTGTCCGTGTGTGGTAATTGGTTAACTTTTAGATAAAGTAAACAAATTTTTGAAACCGGTGAATATTTGACCTTGGCACATTAGGCTATGTTCAGCGTTGTGACATTTTGAAAATTTTTGTACGTTTTCTAATATTGGCCCTGATCTGATCTTCATTGATCATAATATGTTCAGTGTTTACGTTTAAGACGGTAAAAATTACATTCCCAGTATTATCAAATAAGGATGCACTGATGTGCTAAAACATCAGCCGATATCCGATTTCGACATCTCATGGTCCTATGTTTAAGAAAGTAAAGTGATACAGAGTTATATTTTTCATGGAGTCAAGTGAAGTTAATTCTTGTTTGTGGTCCCTCTGCCTCTGAGCGGTCGCTAGCAACGGAATCTGTTATCAACACCTCCTTTTGCAATATGGACAGCCGGACCCCAGGAGCCCGGACCACCTCTCACTGAAAGCCGATTTCCTCCTGGCCAAAGAGCGATACTCACGTCTCAAGCTGCAAATGAAAGCCCAAGAAAAGGCGTCAGCTCCCTCCCCAAGAGGAACCAGTTGACCTGTCTTCTCGTTCCTTCCGACATTCTGTCTCGTCTCAGTCTCTGCCGGCTGCGGACTCTCCGCCTCTTTTCCAAGGATCTTGTACACGCCCTCATGGATACCGCTCTCCGGTCCTTCAATTGCGAACGACCGGTCTCTCCTCCTCGGCCTCCCGGATACACGGATACCTGGGCCCAGTCTGCAATAAGGAAAGTCCGCCTTTCTTCTCCAGCAATTACGGGACTGTCTGGTATCCCGGCTTCTACAAACCATTAACAAGTCTCACCACCCTTCCGACGCCTCCAGCTCGGACTCCGGCAGCCAGTACCATCTTCTGCCCGAAGCCTCGGACTCCTCCCAGTTACCTCAAAGCCATCCAGTGGATCCCGACCCACTGAAGATTCCGCTTCCTGAACTACTCAAAGCAGGGGAAACGGTTATTCCTGACTGCTTTCTATACAGGCCAACTCTTCAGGGTTCCGCCCCATCTATCAACCGTGGTCTCTCCACCGGTCTCTGGTTCGGTCTCCGGGACCAACCCCCTCGACAAAATCCCGTTCTCGGACAGTCAGGTACCCTCCTCACCACCTTTCTCCGTAACGGCAGTCTTCTTCTAGGAAACGGAATGCTGCTGGAACTCGACATGGAACCCCCTCCACCTCCTGCCAAGAAATTTTCGACACATACCCGCAGTCAGAATTCTGAGCTGCGACGCCCGAATGGACTTCGGTACATCTCTCTACTTACCAAGACGAGCACCGGTCTCTGTCTTGGTCCTCCGCGACATGATCGCCTCATACGACTCGGTCTCCGAGCAGCCTCTCAAGCAGATGTTCTCAACACTGCAGCTATTGCATTATATGAATGACTGTCTGTCTGCGGACCCCTTGCCAGAAGAAACTAGTCAATTACAGGGCTCGAAATGAGCGGTATTGCATCGCAATTTGCACCACAAATTTGAACTTTAGCGACGCACAGTTAAATAATGTATCGCAGTTTAGCGAAGCAACTATATTAAACGAGACAACGTAACCGCGTAGTCATGATCGTGTTGGCTGACACGGAGATGGTAATCCCTCCTACTTTATAGGCAGGCCAAGCGTCGCACATGCATTCTGGGAAATCATTGGTCCTACCATCATCTTCGGTATTTAGTTGGTGGCGCTTTCGTTTCAGACACGGGTCAAAATAGTCTTAACGTGCATCGGATGCCATAGTCTTGCCCAAGTCATCCGTGCGTGTAGTAAAGTAAAAATGAAAACAAATGGCTATTGTTTCAAATAAAGTAAACTTTTTATATTGTCTTTACTAAATAAATTATTCTTTAAAAGTTGCTAATTATTTTTTCGTGACTGCTACACGAATTTGTATTTTGTATCGCATTTCTGCTATGCAATTTTTCTAAGACAATTCGAGCACTGAATTAGCTACCGTCATCAGTCAAGTCTTCCAGATAGCCTGCTTCGCTACCTTCCACTCGATGAATTGGTTCACCCAAGACTCTTCAATTCCACTCATTCAGCTACGTGACATCGCTCTCAACACTACCCCGAACGTTCATGACTCCACTCGGCACATCCTCCGCAATTAGCCCATCCATGAAACGGACACCCTTTTCGGATGACTCATCCCAAAAATTGCTCCCATCTTTACATCACATGCAAACCCAAGCTGTTTAATTCAAGAGGACAGCAGCATCAGCGTTCCCCCGGGTCTGTGATTCCTTCAGACTCCAAAGACGATTGGTACTCAGTTCCACGTACGGACACCAGACCTCCGGTATTTCCCCCAGGTCATTCCCGGTCGCTCTTTCAGAACAAGGGACACAGCCCTGGACGATCCTTCGGATGCAGCGCTACACCACACTGACGTAGATGCCAATCTCCCAATGCCCGGCTTCTACTGTTCGATTTTTCTTTGTCGCAAGAAACCAGGCGATCTATACCTAATCTTCAACCTTCAACCAGGTATATACGGAATCCCCACATCCAGATGTCCACAGTGGATTCCGTCCGTCATGCTCTCCTCCCAGGAGACTGGACGATCTCTATAGACTTAGCGGACGCCTACCTCCATATTCCACTTCACGAATCCGTGCGATATCTCTTGCGCTTCATAACCAATGGGACCATCTACGAGTTCACCTGCCTTCCGTTCGGTCTCAACGCAGCACCCAGAATCTTCACACTGGTTCTAAAGACTGTCTTTGCTTATCTCCATCAACACGGCATCCGCACGGACGCTTTTCTAGATGACTGGATCATACCTCACCAACTCATCCTACACAAGAACACCACACTTCAACTTCAGCACCGTCTCGGCTTCGGCATAAATTTTCCGAAGTCACGATTAACACCTTCCCAATGCTTCGTTTTTCTCGGAGTCTTCTTCGACCTCCAAGCAGCAACGGTCATGCCTTCACCGGACAGGATCCAAACCATCCTTCACAAGGTTCGACATTTCCTACGGACACCAGCCTTCACTCGTCATCAACTCGACTCGCTCATCGGGTCGTTAGATTCCGTAGCCCTCCTTGTACCGTACATGAAATGGCTAGTCAGGCCATTTCGTCTATTCTGCAACCAAGCTTGCCTCCCACGAACACCAGCGGACGCCTTACCACGACTCCGCCCGGACACCCTCCCCACGGACTCCCTACTACAATGGCTGAACCCTCAATTCTTAGCTCATTCAGTTCCGCTGCACGAACCTGCCCCCGACGTCCTCCTCTTCTTCAATGCGTCACTCCACGGGTGGGGTGTCCACCTCGGCAACCTCACCTACTCTGGACGATGGTTAAACACTCCCACCGCACACATCAACAATCTCGAACTCCGAACAGTATATTTCGGACTCTGATACGTCCAGAACCACCTCAAGAACAAGGTAGTTCAAATCCACATAGACAACACAACGGTGGTAGCCTACCTACGAAACTGGAGAGGCACGCACATCTTCACCCTCTGCATTAATCAGAACATCACTCAGCTACCTCTACACATTCCTGGCGACCACAGTGTTATCATGGACTCTTCTCACGATGCCGTCCACCTGTCGTGGAATGGTCCCTCAAGACATCCATCTGCACCTCTCTTATCCTCATCTGGGGTCGTCCATACCTCGACCTCGTCGCTACGAGGTTCAATGCCAAACATCCCCACTTCGTCAGCCCGCAACCAGACAACCGAGCATGGGCTGTGGACACCTTGGCACTAGCTTGGAGTCACCTGTTCAGATACCTTTTCCCTCCTCTGAAATTGCTCCCCCTTGTTCTACGCAAGATCTCACGATCTCCCGGACTCTTCATCCTGATAGCTCCCAGCTGGCCAACAGCATCTGGGTTCCCCCTGCTCCTCAGTCTCCTTACGGATAACCCCTCGTCCTCTCTCGGTCACCCCGGACCTGCTATCACAGAACCAGTGGTTGATACTCCACAGGAAACCACAGTCACTCCAGTTACACGCCTGGCTACTATCGTCCGACTCCTGGAAGCATCAGGAATTCCTCGCGATAAGGCCTCTCGCATCGCCTCAAAGGCGGTACGATCCTCTACCAACAAGATCTATGACAGCCATTGGAAACTATGGTTTCGTTGGTGTCTGCAGCGGCCGGTCGATACAGTCAACCCTCCTATAGCCCAGCTGTTACTCTTCCTCAACGATCTCTTCAAAGAAGGATTACGAGGGTTCATCATTCTCGTATATCGATCTGCCCTCAACACCATTTTCCGGGCAGCCGACCACTCTTCTCTTCTTGATGACTTCTGCATCTCAGCTCTCTTGCGAACCTTTGAGCTAGAACGTCCAGTAACACAATGTATCTTTCCATGCTGGGATCTTTCAATCGTCCTCAATGCCTTACTCGGACCACCTTATGAGCTACAGTCGACCTGTTGTCTCAGCCACCTCACCAGGAAGATCGTGTTTTTAGTCGCATTGGCTGCATGCCTCCGATGCAGTGATGTCCAAGCTCTGTCCGCTACAACTATGGATTGCTTCTTTCATACGGATTGCTCTGCAGACGCCCTGACTCCTCGGGCCTCATTTAGAGCAAAGACGCAGAAACCGAATGAACGGACCAATCCATTCACCATCCCCACCCTTACGCCATTAACGGGCGATGAGCCGGTAAGGTCCCTTTGCCCGTCCGTGCCATTCGTTACTACATACAGAAATCTAAGCCCAACAGAAGGGGTCGATCTCAACTGTTCCTCCCCTTTGCTGCTTCTTCTGAAGAAACCTCTGCTTACATGATCGCCACTTGGATCAAGTCTGTCATCGTCGACGCTTACAAAGCCTTGGACATTGATTGTACTGACCAAGGTAGCCGAGTCGCACCTCACGAGCTATGAGCAATATCCACTTCATGGGCTCACTACTGCAACATCCCCATCACGGACATAATGGACGCCGCCTCCTGGCGGCACTCAACTGTCTTCACGTCACACTACCTCTGAGACATGTCGGCTCAGGCGGATGGCCGTTACTGCTTCGGCTTTTTTGTTGCCGCAAAGCGGATTCTTTAATTTCTCCTTAAGCTTTATGCGAAGACTTATTTCTTTCTGGGGATCGGCATGCTACCCTAGGGGGCTCCGCCAAGTGGCGCCCACCGCCTTTGACGTAGTCAGTGGATTGCTAAATATTGGGTAATGCATGTTTTCATGGTGTATAGAAAGTCCAAAATACCATACAGGGCTGGTTGATTTTGGTTTCTATTGCCTTGTGAAAACAACATACATTACCCAATATCCCACCCTCCTCCCCTCTGTGTCGCCACTGGGGCACTTACAGGAACGAAAGAAGAAGCATGGACCTTCTTCTGCAATTATATACCGTACGCTGCGCATGCTCAGTGGGTAGCGGTGCCGATAGACATAGAACTTCAATCTCTAGATCACACAGCACTAAGAGAAAGGGAATGCGGGATATTGGGTAATGTATGTTTTCATATAGGCATTAGAAACCAAAGTCAACCAGCCCTACGTGGTATTTTGGACTTTTTCCAACCCACTTTACTATACGTCCTCTCCAAGGTTCTTCTTGACGCGAGACGGGGTATAATCAGAAGCAAAATTATTGCAATGCTTGCATTTATTTGATGTGAATATTTTGTATAGGCCTATCGGTTGCGGCAGTTTGCATCATAGTGGGGGACTGCGACTTCCAATGTGATTCACTGGGGCTTTTGCAAAGCAGTGGTCCATGAGGGGGGTGGAGTGCTTTTTTACCGCAGCTTTCATTTTTCTTCCATCATCGCACAATTTTATACCTCACAATTTCATAATTTTTTTTAAATTATTCAAATATATCATAGTGCTGTTTTTAGCTTTCATTCATTACGCATTTGTAATCAAATTTACTTAAGGCTAAAAATTGATATTAGGTTGGTTGGAAGCTAACAGGAATTTGTTATATTTGCAGCATTTCATCGCTGTACTGGCCAGAAAGAAGGTGGTCAAGCAGTTGGTCAGTTTGAAATTGATCAAGTATGCAAACCAGGTCATACTCTTCTTTGGGATTTACTCCAGGACGAAACAGTGGTGCGTAGCAATTTGTGTGCGGCATGTTATGTATGAAAAATGAAACATAGCTTATTCTGCAGGGAGTGTTAAGTTTCTGCATCACAGCAGATGAAAGTTGATTAGATTTTCTGAACTTTCGCGTGCAAACGCAGATTTTGATCAGGAGCCAAAATGCTTTGGTTTGTTGCACTTGACGAGAGGTACGGAAAATCGGTCAAAATGTCGGGGCTCAAAAACTGGCCGTATGATCATCATGAATTCCCTGCGATATTCACGACCTGAAATGATGTACAAAAAAAAATAGAAAACCCCGCTACCCAATGAGTTTTCAGTGCAGAATTTGCATTATTTGTCACAGAAATATGCCACAGGGAAAGTTGCATACAGTATCATGTGCGCAGAATTTTTATTTTGCTGCAGCAGAAACTTAGACTCCCTGGCTCGGTGTACCTTCTGTTAACTGAATTCGATATTTAATTAGGGTTCGAATTAGGGAAACATCCTTTGTTTTGAAATATTTTTGTGACATTTTTTCTGTCTACCAAGGTAGTAAAAATAGATGGTCAGTAAAGTGGTTTGGACCAGGTTAGTAATGGGAATAGGAATTTTTTTCTCGGAATTGGTATTTTTGGAATACATGCGTAATATTGTGGCATACTGCAGCAAAAAACATCAATTCGCTAAATTTTTGCGGTCGGATCAAACTTAACGTTCACTAACAGAAAAAATGCGAACCACACTAATTAAACGTAACTAGCATGTTTTCCGGATCCGATGGCTCATGTCAGTTTGACACGTGAAACTTTAAACTTTTAAGATTTATCCTTTGAATTTTCCAACTTAAAACATTTACTTCATTTGATAATTTCGCCAATCACAAACCGTACGTCCTAGACACTTCAAATTTTGTGTGCATCTAGCTGGAGACACCACCTTAGCACCCCTAAAGATTGGCGTTTAAGTGTTTTTTTTTTTTGTCTAAGAAACTTGTTGAACTTGTTCTCTTCATTCCATAAACATCGAGTTCCTTCCACAACCACCCCCATAATCTAGCAAATCCTACACACACTGGAGACAGTTTGCCTCCGCACTTTTGCTTCTGTTACGCCAGCTATTCAGTCCTTTTTTAAAACTTCAATCCGAGCTCAACAAACGCAACCAAGATGTCCTACAGAGCAGAAATGATGTTACACCTCGTGAGACTGATGAATTTACAAGGGATTGTGAGAGACATCGTCCACAGCAATCCTAATGGGTGGTTGATTCCCGACTTGGTTTTGAATACGTGCCTAGTAGGTTTTGAGTTTGTCTAGTAACGCAGGATGGATATATCTCTTGCGTCAAAAAGGGATATAAATTCCACTCACAGACTAGTTTTAGAGCAAAGGATAGTTTACGAAAAGAAATATTTACTACGTATTAAATGTGTACGAGCAAGTGATAAATTAGTTCTTCGGTCCCTTCCCTCTCTTTAGGACATTCAGAACGCTGAGTTTGCTATGTTTTAGATGCTTTAAAATTGTTTAGGCGTTGGTTTTGCTTGATTATGTTAGTGGTTTCGGAATAAACTGAATGTTTCATGGAAGTAAGCCAAGAATACAAGTCAAAAACCAGACCTGATAACCACGTTTAAATCTGTTAATTAATTTTTTTCTGTACTTTTTTACATACTAGCATTAAGCTGTTATTTTATTTAGCTTTATTTACATGTTAAACAAACTTTAAATATATTTTGAAGAAAGGATTGTTAGTATTAAACTAAATTTTAAAAATATTACGTATTAATGTTTTAAAGCAATAAACATTTTTAAAATTTATAGATTATTTACCTTGCAAGCTCCTTAGTAACCTTGCACAAATGCAATTACACTACATATTAAAATATTGATATGTGTCTTTCTGTGGATTGGCTCTTTTGTATCAGCACGTAAAGCAGTAGTGCCGTTAGCGAATTGGAATTGGATAAATGAAAGCTGGTGTCGGAAACGGTAATACTGGCGCAACCGTAGTTGTCAGTTGATGCTTTTCATATTTATTTTCAGGGTGTTCTGGGAGAGGGTCTCGCTTCAGAAGCTGAGAAAGTATTGTGCAATTTGGTTTGTTGGTCACCTGACAGACATATTCGAATGAAGTTTATTGAAGGATGTTTAGAAAATCTGGCCAACAATCGGTAGGCTTAAATAATAATTTGGCGCACTTATTTTGTTTTCCAAGATTTAAATAATTTATGTGTTGGAATCTTTTCATTCATGTACAGGTCAGTTGTCGTTTCCTTACGCCTTTTACCTAAGCTGTTTGCATCATTTGCGCAGTACCGTGGTGGAATGGATACCCATACCGTGGCGTTGTAAGTAAATGCACGGTTGTTAGCATGTTTCACAATATAAGTTGTTAATACTGCACAGTAACGAATGGGCAGGTTGCATTATTAGGATTTGTTTGCAGCCTTTGTTAATGCTAAAATGTTTAATTTCCGTAAACCCATAGACTAATGAAATGTTTTTAGTTTACTTTAGTAACCGCTTCAACATTCTTTGGTCATTCAAAATTTTCAAATCATCTTTGTTGTAATTTTATGCATTTTTTAAATTAAATTAAACTTGTTGCCTTCCCGGGCAAAGTTACAATCATCAAACTGCTGTGATGGAAAAATGTTCACGCCCGAGCTCGCGAATACGTGTAGGGGTGGTCTCGTAGACTGGCTGTGATTTAGGAGGTACTGCTGTGAAAGGACCATGTCACTTGATGACTGGTGTAGTCCGGTCAAATTTTTCGAGTATCGCATATCCCTAACGGTAAACAAATGTTTGTTTTGATTGTCTCCGTTGCCTGTTAATTACTTGTGTGTGGGCCTTGAGTCTTCATTGGCAAGTCCTGAGAAAAGCATGGAATTTCAGTTGACATGCGACTACTATTGTAGTTAAATTATGTTCAGGTTCCTGTATAAACCGCTATTCCCTTTTAAAGCATAATATTTTGGGGGACAAAGTGCAGTTTGCATGCGAATAAGTTGGTACGTAAGTAAGGTCTGCGTGTAACGATTGCTATATTTACAGATGGGCTGAGAGGGACCATAAGATGATGAAGCATTTCTTCAATAATCTTGTTGCATACACCAACAGCGTATCGTCTAGAAAATCATCTTCGTCAGTTATGTAAGTTCAGTACTGTTGTGGACTTAGAAGCTGATGCCTTCGGGATTATAAATATAATTGATAGTTCTGGCTTAATTCAACCATTTGAAGGTTTAATTAATCTTTTCATGTTTTTTGTAGGTATAGTCATCCAGTAGAAATTCAAGTTCGACTACAATTCTTGACTTGTGTCTACTCTTCCATGGGTTCACCTGATAACTTTAGTGAGTAGAGTTGAATGGCGTCTTTAACTTGTTAGAGTAAAGAAGTGTTTACCAGGTTTACACAAGCCTGGAAATCCCTTGCTAGTGCTTGAAAAATGGAAAAGCAATTTGTAGACCTTGAAATTGGCTTTAATTTGACATGGAACTGCTGAGGACTTAAATATTTTTGTTTTGAGGAAGTGTTTGCAGAGGTTACTTGGTTCAAAAACCCCTAGCAGTTTGGTTACAATTCGTTAGAAAACGTGAGGTAAATGAAATAACCAGTCCACAGCAGCACAGCCCTACGCAGCCTTGGTGACTTAAACACATAGCTTGCTCTTCTGCTTGCTGGGAGTCTCCCGGTAACCCTAACAACCCATGGTCCATTCAACTGTTCCCCGTTTTCGTTTGAATCCAATAAAATAGCATTTGCAGCATTCACTTGAGTTTAACAGGATATAACAAATCTGTTTACAAAGGAAAGTGAGCAGTCTGTGTAATAAAAGCATGCACATTTTAGAAAATTCACTAAAATAAGATTTGGATAAGTGAAAAGATATTTCCTGAAGATCTTGAAAAAGATGTGAAAAGTGATTGTTCATTGGGTGCGAACCTAGTGTTTATGTATAAATGTTATGGGACGGACCGATGTGCCAAGTGCTTATGCCAATGTCCAATATCGATACTGAAAGAAACCTCGGCCGATATCTGTTACCAGTATATAGTGGGACGATATTTAAAAAAGTAATGATACTAGTTAAATTATTCGTGATCAAAAAAGTTCTGAGGATTTCACAAATAAAACGGGACGTTTCTGTTAGTTTAAAATTTAGTGTCTAGAAAGTGACGGTAAAGCATCTGTCACTATAAAAATCGTGTTTTACCATATTTACAATATCGTGAGTGTTTTACCATTTCTGATGTTTTAATATCTGCTTCCTATGACTATTACCAATGCTCACCAGTGTAGCCAAAAGGCTGTTATCTGAAGTCGGCATCGATGCAATGTGGTTCCCTCATTTTGATAATTTATTTGCAGTTTTACACCGATTTGATGAATTTCAATATCTGTTTTACTTGTAGGGCTTACTTTAGAACAAGTTGACACATTATGGAGTTGCCTAGCAACCGACAGGGAGTGCTCGGATGAGCTCTTCAGTTGGCTGTTGAACCAAGCCAAAAACAAAGACCAGCATGCAATGGGACTAGAATCATTCAAGCACATTTTCATTGAAAAGGTTTGTAAGCAATCACCGATGTTTTGGTGTTTCTAATGAGCTTAAAACGTTGAGTTGTTTACTTTAAAGTAGGGCTCGACCGATACTGGTATCGGCATCAGTACGGCACCGATACTGGTATCGGCATCAGTACGGCAGCGATACTACACGGTATCGGTACTGTATTGGTACCGGGTATTGGGCTCTAGCCGTACCAGTACCTGTCGTCGTGGTCCTGCTCTAATCTGCTTCTTCACTATCTACCTCTATCTCTATTCTCAAACTTTCAACACGCAAGCAACAGATGTTCATTAAGGTGCACAGAAAAAATCAGATAATTGGCTTAATAGTTCTGGAGAACCATTTTTATTAAATTACGGGCGGTAATGAACTAAAATTAAAAATCTCCCGTGTTCACAAACCGCATCCGAATGTCGGCGTCAGTTAGGCTAAAAATCGTTGTTCCCACCTGATAAACGATAGTTGTGAAGGTTATAAGCTTCTTTTCCATTTTAGTTTTGCATCGAGGCTGCTGAATTTTTTAATGCTGTGAAACATAATTTTTTTTTGTTATTTGCAATGACGAACTAAAACACAAAGAGCTCACGTGAAATCTGAAGCGACCGGCAGCATCCATGTTGAAATCGCGCATCAGCCAATGAGAGCGTGCCAAATTGGTCACGTGGTGCCAACCGGCCAATAAGAGAACGCGATCTTCAAATGCTTTGGAAAGTTACGGTAGCGTGTAACAGCCAGAAACGACCTACTACGATCCCCCTGATTGGCCGATGCCAAATAGCCATCGGAAAGTATGTTGAGAGGCCTGGATAGAGGGGAATTCCAGCTTTCCAACGAATTCAAGGTGGCGGCGCCCAGTAAAATGGTTCGACTGCTACCGCTGATCAAAAATGAGCAATTTTCTGCTTTCTAACTTAGGACAAAAAAGAATGAAAATGAGAGAGTCTACACTCAACTGAAGTGCTTTTTATGAAATTATAGAGATGGGTAAAACGTTTTCTTTTACAGAACTCTAAGCACAACATGTCTAGTAGCAAATTTCAGCTTTTCTCATTTTAATATTTTGGCAGAAAATTGAAATTTTCGATCCGCAGTTTCTTTTCAAAGCTTCGACATATATATACAACATTACTGCGTTTGGGATGATTTTTTTTTTGGAGATATATACGTTCATATAGCTTAACCCTTTCAAGCCTAAGCGACGATATATCGTCGTTGCAATTCCGCTGCGTAAAAGCCTACACGACGCTGTATCGTCGCCCACTTCACCGCACTGTTAAAAAAATAATAATCTAATTGCGTACATCGGAGGTGTAATACCGATTGACTTGGGTATTTTGGAACGTATATTTTCGGTTAATTCCGATTAATATGATTTAATATCATCTTTTTATTAACTTAATCAATGTTATTGTATGCATCGTAACCAAAATCTACGTGAAAATTGCGTTTGTTTGCTGAAAATAGCGCTTGGTTCAAACCATCGTATCTCCGGAACGACGCAACGTACAGCCGCCATCTTGGTCACGTTCGAGAGAGGGGATTCCCAATTTTCTAGCCCGCGAAAAATGACGTCAACAACCCCCACGTCACTGCCTGTATTCCTCGAATCAAATTTGCCGTTTCAACGGACTTTGTTCAAAAGCTTCGGCATCGCGAGCGCCGATTGGTTCGCTCGCGGCACGTGACTCTTCGGACGTTCACAAGTGACGTCACGCGAAGCGAGTGAAGGTCGCATCCCTTGGCACTAGCAGGAGTGCGTTGCGTTGCGGGCAGCCGGTCGCAATGGCTGTCCTACGCGAGTTGGTGGTGGGCTTTCGACGATCGCGAATTTTGAAGGAATAAAGCAACTTTAAACTATTTTTACGGTAATAAAATATAAAATAATGATTTCGGAAGTAATAACAGGCGTTGTGACGGAAGAATATCGAGTGGATGTTATCATTCCGAGTACTGTAAGTTGAAACTTTCGTTAGCGTTATTTACGTAGTCGAACTTCAGGATTTTTTTAAATAATGAAAACGTAGGACTATGGTCCCAATTATATTTTGGCCAATAATTTACAGTATAATTATTATATCTGCGAATATTTATACTCCGCGTATTTTTTTTTTTACAATTTATTTTCGTGAGGCATGTAACTTGTTCATGGCAGCCATGTTGCGGCCTTAGGCTTTTTCAGCAGGGAAATGAAAAATGGCGTTAGGCTCGAAAGGGTTAAATTTTAAAAGGTTAAACGTGTTTTGTGGGACTTTTTCACGATCAATGTTGTGCATCACATGAAGGTAAAATTATTATTTTGGGGGGTAAATTTTTCGCCAGGTTTGGGCCACGAAAATAGGATTACGCTACTAAATTTGGTCAGCAATTAGCCAGATTGCTAAAATAAAACAATTGCCAACTTAAACCTTGGCCCAGCCATGTTATCAGTTTTTTTTTTGGTTGAAGTATTGTAGCGGTGCTTACAGGTCCTAGAGGTGCCTACTGTCCTGCACCGACATCTGGTGTGGTCTCGGGAAAGTTAGAAGTACTTCGGATGGCCGTTTTTACTTTTACGGAGTTTAAACAAGCATGGCAGTCACTACTGCACGGTTAGGAACAGAGCGTCTATGTCCTATCTAAAGTTTTAGTACTATCTAATCGTTTTTGGTTCACTGCCACCAGGTGGGTGGTTTAATTGCTAACCTTAGGCTTTAAATAAAAAGAATTGTTTTTAGTTAAAACACTAGCAAATTAAATCTCTCTAGAAGCAACTGAGTTTAAAACTCTACGTTTTAATAAACAGGGGGAATGAAAAACATTACATTGGCAACTAGTCTTTTTACAACAACTGAATAGCTTTAAATAAAAGCACACAAGTAATTTTTACATAAAAAAATTATCGGCAAAGAATTTACATTTAAGAAAATTCACACTTACAATTTCGAATAGAAAAAGTTCTTTGGTGTTACCTAAACACCTCTAAGTTAGAAACTGTACTCTCACAAATTTCAATCTTAGTCTAATTTAAGATTTTGTTTCAAGGCATCTTGCACAAGATCAAATCTACTCTTTCTCATTGAGTCAAGCTAGCAATAATCAGGGCCCTAACCATCGAAGTCTATGCTTCTGTAATTATGCTACAGGACCTTGGTGAATCTAAAAGTTTGTTCACATGTTGTGAGACAAACAGAAAAAAAAGCCGGTTTTTAGAAAGGGGACCCTTAAACCCTTAAGTTATGGGAGGGGAGACCAGAAAATGCCGATGGTTTTAACTACCCATAATCACGAAACTCAAGTCAAACGTTAGTTTAAATCTTTAAATTAAAATTTAGAAATAAAGTTCCGAAAAAATAAATTAAAGCTAAAACTAGTTACCTAAACTACTACCTTGCCTGGCATGGCAACACTCGGACTGGGGACATCTCTGCTCCGACCGCCGTAGTAACGTCTGACTTGGAGTTGAGCCAATGCTGTCGAATTTCTCCCACAGCCTGGTTTTATAGCAGCTGCTCGGCTGGCAAGAGGAGGGCAGGCGCGGACCTGTGGGAGAGCGACGGAGGGGGGGTGCGGGGAAGAGGGATCGCCTCGGAGGAGGAGAGACTGACTCAACCCGGCCTGGCTGTCACTACCGGAAGTAGGTAGGGCAGCGCGGACGGGCAGGATAGCCTGGCTTTCTGAGTGGATAAGGGGAAAAATACTGCAATCTGGTTGGAGGGGAACTTTGGCAACAAAGAGGGCAAAGGGAATTGCCGACTTTCGTGTACTAGGAGGCCATTGGAACTGAGTTTTGAACTCGCAACGTGAGAAGGCCTATTAATTAAAACTGCAATATTATGTATTGCAACTATTGAAGGATGGGGGGGGGGGGACGAAGTGTTTAGCTCAAACCTTTATACAAACGTGATTTTTATAGCAGGAAGATCGTTACTATGGTCGGAGCTCTGAAATAAATACAAGATAAACACTTTGAAAAAAATTGTCCGGTAAAATCGAAGGAATGTTTGCCGAGTTCAGTAGTGTTTAGAAACCTAGTTTTTGCTAAACTGTTGCCCAGTTAAATAAAAAATAAAAAGGTTAAATATACCAGCTTATTCCCTGAATGCTAGAACGCATGTAAATAAGTGAAATATTATTGCAGCCGCTAATAATAAAAAATAACAGTCGAAGTTTTCATACATAACTTGGCCATTGCTAGAATAAAAACATCAAGTGTTGTGGTTTTCCATTACATATATGTGAAGTAAAATACTCCCTAAACAACACTA
>JAHWFP010067907.1:0-13385 GCA_023313725.1 Lithobius niger | reverse complement strand
TTTTCTTGAAGATATGGTGTTTTGAAAACGGAGGCCGTTATAGGCCTAATGAGCGCTAGCGAGCGCTAATGAAAAAAAAAATGTTCGTTGCGAAAACGATAAACCCTCAGGTTTTTGATCTTTTGAGCAGAGGTCTCCTCTCAAATCTGTTGGTGAAGACTAGCTTCTTTACAGGCCCCCCGGCGGGAGATTTCACTTAGGGCTCCTTTTGAACCCGAAATGAAAGCCTAAAACAGAAAGTTAGTGCACACAGGTATGCAAAACACTCAGCTGCCAAGCCACTGTAATCTAAGTTGCAAAAATTACATAAATTTAAGCAATCAGCAAACTAAATCGAGAAATACAACTCCTATCTAGCTTGTCATCTTCCCTTAATACAAAGGCGAAGTCTAAAGGTTTGGGATACTTATTCCTACCCCAGGATCAGGACAAAGTTAAAGGTACACTTTTTACACAAAATTAAAATTACCATTTTATTTTTTGGGGGGAACTGACGTTTTTGCGGTAAAGTTAACTCGAGTAAATCTTTTACATTATAATAAAGAACACTACTTTGCAAAAATTAACTGAGTGCTTGTCCGCGCTGCGTTGTGCAGGAAATTCGTACAGAGCACACAGGAAATTGGAGCAAAACATTTAATAAAAGAAAACACTATTTTCGAAAGTTAACGAAAATTAAAGGTGCATGTTCAGGGTTTGTTGTAACTGTTAATTTAAATGAGATAATCGCAACATTTAATGCTCTAACTCGTCAGCCGTGCACAGAATGCTGTTTTTATTATCTTGGAAAGCATCGAAAAAAACCATGAGGCGCACTCCTCAGGACCTAGCTTGCGATAAGGATCGGAATAGAGGGTACTATGAGCGCATGCGCAACTATCAGCTCTATTTAAAGTTAACAGATCACCACTAGAATGGTTTGAGGTTACCAAACAACTTGTTTACATGAAGAAAATTTTTAAGCACAGAAAGGTTTTGAGATAGAACCCATAACTAAAAATACAAAATACAACACTGGGAGGTTTTATGGATAATAACGCAACAACCTTTTAACCAGGGCTATCCTTTATCTCCCAGGGGTAGACAGACAAATTTTTATAAAGAAAAACGTTTCGTGAAAACTTAGAGGAGATAGCCAGGAACCACTAAACTCCCGTAGATATTCCTAATGAATATTAATTACGTGTCGTATAATCTCTGTTAAAATCCTTCCACACAGGAAGGCGTTGATAATGACAGGGAGAATCACATTGGCACTTAAAATTTAGGTGTAAAGGTCCGAATTGGGAAAAGCTGACAGTTTCTTTGAGTGAGGTTGTCCTGACAACGTACCTCTTAATAATTAAAGAAAATTTACAAAAAACAGGTGAAAAGCAATTTTTTTTGCTCCACCACTTGTTTAGCTTTTAAACTAAGAAAACACATTCTAGGCCAAACAAAATACCCACTCATGGTATCTGCATTAGTATTGGACTTTCTAGGTTTGTACCACGAAGCAGTCTTGAAGCTTTATGACAGTAAAGCAATAAACACAATTTTTATGTTTAGGTTAGGTGTTCCTAGATGGCGCCACGTTTGTAACGGCCGATCACTCATTAGTTTAACATTTGTGAAGAAAAACCATTTGGTTAGGTTTTCAAGTTAAAAAAACTCAACATGGAGAAAAAATTACACTTTACTTAGGTTAGTCTTGGTGGTTTACACAAAATTGCAAAAAAAACTATTTTAGGAAAAAACTACACTAGTTTTAGTTATCACGTTTGGAGTCCTACTTAAAGGTTTTACTTACTCCCTTATTGATAAAGACATTATTTACTATGGTTAGGTTAGAAGTTTAACCTTCGTTTTTACTGTGAACACCTATTTAGTTTGGGAGCTCTAATGCTCAACATTTCTACCCCCACTACAATAGATTTCAACAGTAAAACATCGGGTCCTAATTTAAAAAGGATCAGGAAAAAAAAACGTTGTTTAAGTGTTTAGACAACTGGCCTACTGATTCTACTGAATTTTGGGTAGAAATCGAAACATTTAAGGGAAGCAAGTTTCTAACTTCAGGTTAGGGGTAGACTGGCTTCGGGCCGTAATCCAACTGGGGAAACTGTATTCGTTCACTTCCTGTTTAACGGACACACTTAAACTCTGTTTAACATCACTGGTTGAAAAACTTCGTTTTATTTTACCTTTGATAGGTTTATTTCTCAAGTCCAGCCACTCTGAGAAGTTAGGGGACACTGGCTTAATTACGGGCGTAGCAAGAATAGTTTTACGTTCATTCATGCCTGGCTCGAGGGATCTTATCTGCGTCCCGTGGGGATTGGCGCGTGGCGCACTTATCACTGGACTGTTGATTGAGTCCCGATTAACTGGCTCCTTCACGCATGAGCGAGCGGTAGACAACTTAGGTTTCAAATGACAAGGCTTGCTGGAAATTACAGCGGGGTTTTTGCACGATAAACTGGCCACCATTTCTGTAGGGGGACATTTTCCTGGCTTAGTTTTTAAGCTTGATCTGCATAAATTATTTAATTGGGTTATCCCATTTATGCCCAAAATGACATCAAAAGGGGAACTAGTTGCTAAAGAAACACAAGCTCTGGTTTTTAGCACTTCACCACTGGTTAATTTTAGGCTTAAATTTACCTGCTGTAATTTAACCTCTTGATCATGTAAGACAGTCTTGCATCTAATTATCTGCTTTAAACGCGGCCACTTTTTGGCGAGTTTAGCACTGACGAGATTGATTGTGCTAGCGGTATCGCACAAGAGTTTATTTCTATGCTTACCGATAGTACAGTTTAAAGTACTGGGCTTTAAAATTTCTGTGGCATCTTTACCGACGATAAAGCATGCATTTGCGGATGCCGAAGCTTTGTTAAGTTCGGGGCAACGATTTCGGAGGTGTGAGGCCGAACCGCATTCAAAGCACGTTCTAACATTAGGTCTGCCGCTATTGTTAGTATTTACATTGTTGCTACTATCAGCGTTAGCATCTGTGCTAGTTACGCTGTCACTGTTATTATTCTTAGTCCCAACCGGGTTAGCTAAGGAGTTATGGTTTTGTTTGCCATTTCTAGGGAAGGAAGAAGCTTTAGAAGCTTGACTACCTGAATGAGTGCTAGCTTGCACTTTACCATTTTTGTTAGCAATATCGGCTGAGATTTGCTGGTTGCGAGTGGTATACTCGTCGCACAACTTAGCTGCCTCGGTTAACGTGCCAAGTCTGATTTGATCCGGTAACCATTTCCGGAGGCCCGCAGGACAAGACTTGTTCAAGAATTGTTCAAGTAACATTAAATTGGACAATTTACCGTAATCACCATTAACGCCAGCTAATGACACCCACTGTGAGAACAAAGTTTGAAGCTCAAAAGCGTGTTCGTGAAAAGGTTGATTTGGTTGTTTTTCTAAACTACGAAATGACGACTGAACCGACTCTTTTGTCTGTACAAACCGTTCAAGTAATTTAGTTTTAACTTGGTCATAATCGTGAATAGCTACTGCGTCCATTTGGTCGCACACTTTTACCAAAATTTCACCAAAAAGGGGTTGGAGTCCTACCACCCATTCCGACTTAGGAATTCTTTGAGTTTCTAACGTACGTTCAAACATTTTTAAGTACGAATTAATTTCCGATTTCGGTCCCCAGTCATTTAGCAACCGTATAGCATCGGAAATTTTTCCGGGTCTCGGACCGGAATTTACACTAGGCAATACCTGAACTGGATTCGTGTCACCATTGCCGTTAGCGGCTCTTAACCTAGCTAGCTCAATCTGTTTGTTGGCTAGCTCCAACTCACGGCCGAGTTTACGAATTTCTTGTGCCCTAGCGGCGTCGCTAGTTTGGGCGTTCGTGTCTTTTAACATTAACTCATGGGCGCGACACTTGTCGGCCTCTTTGGCTGCATGATCTAGCTTTAACGCTTCAAGTTTTAATTGCTCAGCTTTTAAAAACGGTTCGTGCTCTTTGAGAGCGATTTCCTTCTTAGCCAGAGCGGCAGAATCTCTTTTTTCTATAGCACTAAGTAATTCATTAGTCAGTTGCGTCAAAGTAATTTTTTGATCGTCGTAGGCTACTTTTAAAACCTCTACAGATTCGTGACGGGTTTCACAAACTGTTAACCCCAAATTCAAACAAGCCTTTTTGAGGTCTTTGTACTGAATGTGATCGATGATCTCGTCTAATTCTTCCATGGTGAAAGTTTAGATTTAACTCAATTTTAAGAAAAAAAAAACGTCTAGTTTTAAATCTTAATGTTTAAATTGCAGCCGCAAAATAAATCTCTCGATAGTTGAACAGAGCGAGTATTTAAACGAAAATTACGCACAATTGCGAAAACCCAGTCATTGTGCATTCTGCTGCTTGAAGAATTTTGCGAGCATTTGAGACGAAAGTGGAGTGACGGCTGTGGAACTGCAGGAGGCTATGATCAACGGCCAACTTTTGAATAACACGCGCGAGGTAGCGACAAAAAAAGAGGAGTGTAGTGCCTGAAGAAGACGTCGGCTTTGACTTGACATCTCCAGCAGATTAAGGACTGTCGGAAATTTGCAGAGATACTGGTATACTGTAAACCTCTTTCCGTTTTTTAGAATTGTGCGTATTTTCGTGTACTTCATTAACATTCTAATGAGCTATTCATAGAAATGGCTCATCGGAAAATGCAGTTACTTTTAGTGCAGAAGAACAATGGTGAAAGGTATGAATACAACTTAGTTGTATAACTTCTCTGTTGTGTAGGCGATTGCCCTTAAATCACTAGCCATAAGTCTGGGATACACTACACTTGTGAAGCACAAACAGTTATTTGTCAGCTATAAGACCTCATTTCTTATCTCTGTATTGTAGAGGTGTGCGAATAGAAAATATATAATTCGAGCCGAGTATGCAAAAGAAAGAACGGTTAAGTAACTTAACCCCTACAGTGCCAGCCAGAAAAGGAGCTCCTACTTGCTCAAACCAGCCAGTTTTTTAATGTGCAATAAACATACACATGTGTTTACTAAAATTATTGTAGTTTACTTCAGAAGCAAGATAAAAGCTTCAAATTTTTTGTACACCTTGCAAACAAATGCCTTCAACCTTCAACACATTCAAACTAATAAACACATTATAATAAAGACCAAAAAATATGTTAAATACTAAAACACTAAAAGTATCGATTTTTTTCCAACTAAAGGTCAGGTTTGACCAACTTCATATGCAGTGACCTATATTTTTTTTGTTGTAAATACAATTAGTGATGTCTTATGTGCACTCTGACCAAAAATCACAGAAAAATAACTATAATTAAGTCTAGAAATAATTAAAATCTGCCTGACCATCACCGGCGATCCGTCTCATCCTGGTTGGCTCCTCTGTAATGCTTCGGCTTCACTGCTGTGCACAGTGTGAGCACTTACCTTTGATGCACACAGGTTTTGGTCAAGCTGAAATTTAGTTGACATTCATCTGCTTTTGTTAATAGCTTATGTATGGACTGCCTAAGCAGAATTTAGATTTATTGAACATTCTACCCAAATTTAATTTAGGGCTAGTATTAGTTTGCAACATTTGTTTACCCTGATAATTGTGTTTTTGGGCCGACTAAGCAGAATTTAGGTTATAGAACTTGCTTTTCAAATTTAATTATTTAGATAAATAAACACTAGAAATAAATAAAATTTGAGACTTTATTTTTTTGGCCTATTCCACACCACAAAAGTACAATTTGTAGGATAAACAAATGTTATAAAATAGCACTAGGCCTAGATCCAAGTAGAATTTGAGAAGTATGTTCTTTAGGCCTATCCTATTTCACTCATCAAAAAAACAATTCTTAGGTAAACAATGGTTGCAAGATGGGCCTAGTGTAGTGTTACTTTGAACTAGGGATCGACCGAGTCCGGATATATCCGGATCCGGCGCCGGATAATGCGGTATCCGGCAAGATCCGGATCCAGCCATTATATTGAGCCGGATACCGGATGCAACACAACCAAAACATGTCGCCGTAAACATGTTGCATGTCTCGGTAAAATAAATCGACGTAAAATAACTAAGCGATCTACGTGTATAAAAAATTGCAGATGTAATAATTACAGTGTAAATTAGTGCACAAAAATATACTTGGGATAATTGTATTAGGTTTTCATAACTAAAAAAAAAAGTTGAAGTTCGACTACATAAATGCGCTTACGAAAATATTCATCGTCCGTTGCAGTACATGGGATACCTTGAAACGATGGTCCTCTGGTTATTCTTCCATTACAGCGTTGTTTACGGCTTCCGAAATCCTTTTTTTTAAAGTTTTTAATACCGTAGAAGTAGTTTAAAGTAGTTTTATTCCTAATTTATATTCGCTATCGGTGATAGTTTACGGCCGCCAATCCCCGCCATCGCGCTCCCACTCTCTGCCGGCTGTCCGTAAATAGACGCAGACGTGCTAGCATCAATGGCTGTGACCTTGACACGCTTCGCGTGACGTCACTTGCGACTGGCCCCCGTCGCGATAGTGATCACGTGCTATACACGTGTCAATCGGGGAATCCCAGCTTTCCAACGCGACCAAGATGGCGGCTGTTTGTTGCGTTACGACAGCTTGAACCAAGGTCTAGTTTTAGCAAACAAAAGCAATTTCACGTCAATTTTGACGACACAGCCAACAAAAAACGTCAATTAAGGTATTTAAAAGATGATAATAAATTAAATGAATCCAAAATAGGCGTGCCAAAGTACCTAATTCAGTCGAAATTACACCTCCGTTGTATGCAATGGCGGTTTTTCTTTGCAAACGGGGCTTTGAATCGAGCGTGCGTCGGGAGTTTTAGAAACGGTTTTGAAGTGGCGATAAATTGCGGTTTGGACGCGAAGGGGTTAAATTCAAAAAGTCAGACGGTTATGATGACGTCATCAAAAACTAGCAAGAAATAATAGCATGATAAACCAAAGATGACTTCCATGTTGCAAAAGTCGAGACAGTTTTGTTCATAAAATGAAAAAAAAATGCAGCTTTTTTTATTTTTGTTTTGGTGGGTTTTTTTTTTTTTTTTTTGCTTTCGGTCTTTGTTATACTGTGCGCAATACAAAACGGAACGAAAGCAATTTAAAGCTGTAAATAAAAGACCTGTTGTGATTTTGTTTTAATGCAACCAAAATTCAATAATTTTAATCTAAAATAAGTGTGGACTACATACTGGTTTCACAAATATTGCAAAATTTTGCTAATTATTTTCCGAAATAAAGCAGTAGGTTAATCAATGAGAAATCCTTCAACTAGAAAAATGTTTTCTGACCGTTTAACCTAATGAGTGCTTTGTTTCAAAAAAATTTGCAGAAGTTAGCAACACTGCAAAAACAGTTCTGTAGCCTACATGCAATTATACTATACTGGTACTCATAATAGCGTAAGACTTCTACGTGTTTAATGTAAGAAAATAATGTCAAACAAAGCGAAAATTAACACCATAGCTGCAACTTGTAAGGGGGGGGGAAAATAAAACGGCTTTATTTCGTTTTTGTGTGTGAATTACCCGGTATCCGGTACCGGTCCGGATCCGGCACCTAGATCCGGAACCGACCCGGCCCTGATATCAAATTATCCGGAACCGACCCGGATCCGGCAAAATGGTATCCGGTCGATCCCTACTTTGAACATTATTTTGTGTATCCCTCCACTGGTATTTTTATGGTGTGGAATAGGCTAGGCCTAGGGATGGTGGTATATGCGTATCAAATTGTACGTAGTCCTGGTGCTATTTTTGTAACATTTATCCTGAAAATTGTTTTTCTTATTTGCCAAAACATCTTAACCTGTTAATTTAGCATTATTAACCTGTTAATTTAGCATTACATTGTCCCCAATGTGAAATTACGTTGTCCTCAATGGAATGTCTCCCTGGAGGTTTTTTGGTTGCGTGTAGCCGCCTGCTTGCATGTCCCTACTGCGCCTGCGTGACACAGTCCTCTATATAAAGCGAGAGCGTGGCCGTTTCTGGCATTCAACTTCCGCCCTTTCGGCCTTGGTAGTGGATCTCCACCAAGCTAAAGAATTCTTCCGTAAAACGATACGCAACCTACGTCCGTGACGACTGCTGGGCGGCTGGCCTAGACTGGCTCGCCTACGTCGTCAACGTCTCACCGCTTCAAGACGGCTAACAGACCCCGCCTCCTCCCACCCTTTCGGCCTTGGAAGAGGACGTCCGCCAAGCCAAACAATTCTAACGTGAAACGAAGCGCAAATCCTTCAAGCTTCAGCCGCGCAAAACAAGCTGCCTGCCGCAAATTGTCCACTCGACCTTTCGTCCAAACCTTCTCACAGAGACCACAGCGAAGTGAATCCAGTAGTCTTTCGTCAAAATGCATGATTGTGCCCATCTGGCTCCTCGCCCACACTCAGGGCCGACATTCAGAATGGGTAACATCAACCGTGAGTCACAAGAACCGCAAACGTCACTCTCCCATCCCTTCGTCCACTACAAAGAAACGAAAACCTACATCCAAAGATCGGCTTTCACTTCTCCCTTGTCACATATGGGAAATGAAAGGACGGAACTCGTCACGACTCAAAGTCCGGTTTTCGTCACTCATCCACAAGCACAGCTTTCATTTCCCTCCTGTCACGCACAGGAAATGAAAGGACGCAACTCACCAACAATCCCCACGGGAGAAGCACCTCCTGGGCCAACGATTCAAGCCGGTTTTCGTCACTCAACCACAACCCGGCCTTAACTTCTCTCCTATCATAAACAGGAAACGAAAAGCCTCAACTTGTCAGTGTTCCCCAGGCGAAACGTACGTCCTGTTCCTCCGACTCAAATCCAGCTTTCGTCACTCATCCACAAGCCCAGCTTTCATTTCTCACGGGAAATAAAAGGACACAGGTTATCAGTGTTCCCAACGGGAAAAAGCTCCTCCTAGCCCCCTATCTCCCAGCTCTCCCAGGTCTGCAGAAATCAACCCTGGGTTCCTTTCGTCGAGAACGTCTCAACGTCGCTTCGCCTGATTTCTCCTAACGCTGCTGACGACACGACGGGCAGCTGCTGAGCCTCTTTTTACCACTTCTTTGGAAAAAGCTAGCCTCTTTCCCTCTCGATTTTATTGGATGACTGCCGCCCCAAGGCCCTGCTTTTCCTTCCACCCTGTTGCTAAGAATCCTCCTTTCACCCAGAAAATTTCACTCAAGCGCCAATCATGATGCCTGTCCTTTCGTCAAAGGGACCCCTCACCTCCACGAGCCCTTTCACCTGGTCTCTCTATTAAAGGCAAACATCGTCATAGAACTACGTCTTTTCACCAGTACGAACCCTTTCTCCAAGTGTCTCCAATGAGAGCAAATATCGTCATTGAACTCTGTCCTTTCACCTCCACGAGCCTCACCAAGGAACATGCACATGCCACCATTGACGGAGACAAGAAGAGCGCTGTAGCCTTGCACTGTGAAAAGAGTAAGCACCAAGTAGACTGGGATAACACCAAGGTGATGCTGAAGTCGGAAACGAGCAGGGGGCCACACCTCCGTGCGTTGGAGGTAGGGATCGACCGAGTCCAGATATATCCGGATCCGGCAATTATATTGAGCCGGATACCAGTTGCAACACAACCAAAACATTGTCGCCGTAAACATGTTGCTTGCCTCGGAAAATAAATCATAGTAAAATAACTAAGCAATCTACGGGTATAAAAAATTGCCGACGTAATAATTACAGTGTTAATTATTGCACAAAAATATACTTGGGACAAACGTATTAGGTTTTCATAACTATAAAAAAAAAGTTGAAGTTCGACTACGTAAATCCACTTTACGAAAATATTCATTTATCGTTGCAGCACATGGGACACCTTGAAATGATAACGTCCTCTGGTAATTCTTCCATTACAGCGTTGTTTACGGCTTCCGACATCTTTTTTTAAAGTTTTTAATACCGTATAAGTAGTTTAAAGTTGTTTTATTTCCTAATTTATATTCACTATCGTTGAAAGCAATCCCTTTACGGCCGCCATCGCGCTCCCACTCCTAGCCGGCTGTCCACCAATAAACCCGCACCTGCTAGCTCCAATGGCTGTGACCTTGACTCGCTTCGCGTGGCGTCAGTTGTGACTGGCCTCCGCAGCGATGAGTGATCACGTGCTATACACGTACCAGTCGGGGAATCCCAGCTTTCCAATGCGACCAAGATGGCGGCCGTTCGTTGTACCAGGGGCTAATTTTAGCAAACAAAAGCAATTACACATCAATTTTGACGACACGGCCAACAACAACATCAGTTGAGGTAATTAAAAGATGATATTAAATATAATAAATCCAAAATATGCGTGCCGAAGGACCTAATTCAGTCGGAATTACACCTCTGTTGTATGCTATAGCGGTTCTTTCCAAACGGGACTTTGAATACAGGGTGCGTCGGGAGTTTTAGAATCGGTTTTGAAGTGACGATAAATCGTGGTTTGGACGCCAAGAGGTTAAATTCGAAAAGTAGGACAGTTTAATGACGGCATCAAAAACTAGCAAGAACTAATAGCATGATAAACCAAAGATGACTTCCATGTTGCAAGAGTCGAGACAGTTTTGTTCATAAAATAAATACATCTTTTTTTTATCGTGTTTTCGTTTTTTTTTTTTTTTTTTGCTCTCGTACTTGTATTTTGCTTTCGGTCTTTGTTATACTGTGTGCAACTACAAAACAGAACGAAAGCAATTTAAAAGGGAATGGAAGCAAAAAAAGGAACGAAACCAACGTAAAAAAGCTGTAAGTAAAAGACCTGCTCTGATTTTGATTTTTTTTTTAATGCAACCAAAATTCAACATTTTAATGTAAAATAATTGCATAGACTACATACTGGTTTCACAAATATTGCAAAATTTTGTAAAATATTTTTCGAAATGAAGCAGTAGGCTAATCAATGAGAAATCCTTCAATTAGAAAATTTTTTGATTGATTAACCTAATGAGTGCTTTGTTTGACAAAAAAAAAATTGCAGAGTTTGGCAACATTGCAAAACAGTTCTGTAGCCTACATGCAATTATACTATACTGGTACTCTTATTAGCGTAAGACTTCTAAGTGTTTAATGTAATAAAATAATGTGAAACAAACGAAAATTAACACCATAGCTGCAGCTAGGGGAAAAATGTATTATTATTATTGGTATTATTATTTCGTTTTTGGGTGTGAATTACCCGGTATCCGGTACCGACCCGGATCCGGCAAAACGGTATCTGGTCGATCTCTAGTTGGAGGCCATTGCCGTTCAATACTGCCAAGATAAGAAGATACCACTTATGGACGTGCAAAAATCAGCAGATAGGAAGAATAGTGACAGCAGAGCTGAAACAAAAACTGACGAAAAGCTGGCAAAAATTCTTACCTTCATTCTTACCTTCAATAGCTCCAGTATTGATGAGGGAGCCAACTCGGACAGTGAGATTGAGAGCTGACTGAGTTCCAAGGCTCACTGGGAGAGGGGAGGGAAATTTGAATGTAGTGGACGTGGGAAAGTTCATTGGTGGTGGTTACAGATAGTCAAAAATTTGCAAGTTTGAATTGTGGAACTTGGATGATTTTTGGTTTTGCGTAAGTGACTGTCTTTAATATGAACTTCAACCAAAATAAAATTGCTGAATTAACGGTATTTTCAATCTCAACAACTGCCTTTGTGTCCTGTCAGTAAGTAGCTTCTGCATCCGACGCCGCCCGCAACTGATATTAGTTGCCACCTACACATCGTTCCTCTGCTCGGTCCCGTCTACAGCTAGTAAATCACGGTTCTTCTACGAGGACCGCCGTCCCGATTCCGTTCCTGTTGAATGTCAACAAATTGGATCTGGGTTCCTACACTGTCCGGATCCTTTGCAGGCATGCGGTCCACTGTCTTCTTGCCCTTGTGGGGACTTGTGTTCGGTCCGATTCAGCTTCCTGCTGTCAACAATAAGGCTCGGGCTGGGCCCATGCGCCTCTTTAACATTTTTCAGTACTGCTTGTCTATCGAGGATAGAACCAGCTTCCAACACCTATTAGCCTACCCTTCCTGTGCTTATCACAAGCGCTTCGTTTCCTTTCTACCGGTTCCCCATTCGCCTGGCATTTTTTGTCTATTCTGCATCGCCTGGGATAACCTTTCTACTGAACGACTTGACCTTCGATCCGTTCTCCTCTTCATGGGTAACCAACGGCCCAACACCATTTGTTTCTACGATCTGTTTTCCATTTCTTCCTCTCAAGTCAAGGATCTTCCGCCGTTTCTGAGTTTAAACTGCGATTGCTTCGCCATTTGTCCTCATGATCCGAACCTGGGCTCAAGACCAGGTCTGGTTCCTTTTCTTCATTCCATTGGTTGTTCAAGACCGTTCCTACTACACCTCCCAGCCGTTCCACTTTCCAGACGATTCCTTTCATGCCTTAATGTTACCTTCCAAGCAGACTGGGTCAACTTCGGTTCCCTACTCTGTAGGTCTACATCCCTACAAGTCTCAACACATGCAATGCTCAAGACGTACTTCGAGCCCCTTCCTTCGTAACCACACGATTCCGAACCCTTCCACGAACCCTCCTGTTATTCGCTTCGATATTGTAGGAGTGTGCTTGTGCACTTAGTTGCACAGGGGTGAGGGCCCGGTCCTAGTACCCGGGCCCTGCACCTCAGGTAAAACAACACTCCACTGTCCGTCTGATCGCTCACACGCTCGGCGTTGTCACCTGCATTCTATCAACGTGACTCCTACGATCCCCTTCTGAAGTGTACATTGGTATCCAGCGAGCTGTTCCATTCACGTCGATTCCCGATTACCCCTCCATTACCATCATTGAGCCCTTTGTTCCAGGCGGATCATCACCGTTCCTCTGGTCAACCACGGTTCCTGCTTCCCTTTCTTAACGGGAGAATGCCGACATTGGTGCACCTCTAGGTTGATACTGTATTGGTGAATTCGGTCAAACATTGTCGAAGTTATTGCATTTGCACCTGATTCAAGTACGGATGAGAGCTAGGAGCCGAGCTAAAAGAGTCCAAGTTGCATACTAGGCTCGACTTTAATTTGTTGAGTATCCACAGCCCTAGTTCTGAGAATTGAATACAGTACAGAGCCCACTAATCAGCCCATTTGGTTTTCCATCCTGTTTACCCAACACTTGTGTGTAGTTACAGCAATATTGTAGTCTGAAACACTAGAGGCTTTTAAAATAAACAATCCTTGTTTCATTTTTCTGTGTAAACAAAGCTCCCCAGTCCTCATTTTCTCTTATCTGTGTAAACAGAGCTCCCCAGTCCTCATTTTCTCTTTTCTGTGTAAACAAAGCTAAGTGTTTGCTTTGTCATTCCAACAATTAAACAAACAAGTTCCCAATTTTGAAACAATGCTACAGTTAATATTGTTTAAAATGTTGAAACTTGTGTTTCATGGATACAAG
>JAHWFP010067906.1:11403-47119 GCA_023313725.1 Lithobius niger | reverse complement strand
GGGGGGGGGGGGGGTGCACGTGGAGAGTATCTGACTCCCCTACTATGGTTGTTTGGAAGATAATTTGGAAGATTAGCCTGAATTTCGTACTAACTCTCTTGCAGTACGAAATAATCAAAATAATAATTAGCCCACAGCATATACGAGAATTATAAACATTTATTTGGCTGAGCAAGCGAAGCCGAGTACTGGATTCTTATTGGATTTTGTGTGTCTCTTTGTCTGTCTGCGTGTCTGTTTGTCATGTTGGGAATGGATAATGGCCGCAATTTTTTTTCCAATTTGTTTCAACTTTCATTTTTTATACATTGCAATACAAAGCTGCCAAAAATACTAGACCGAGTGACAAACACGTGTTAGTATCTAATAACTCGAAAACAACTGGGTAGAATTGGAACGAAAACGATACTTCGGTTTTTGCCCAGAAGTCAACGGGAGAGCAACTGCACCGCATGTTCAGATCACGCAGTCGCGTACTTCCACAGATGCTAACCACACCCCGTGCATGGATGTACAATATCCAGCCCTGTGACTTTGTGATGTTTTCGTTATTTTTACCCAGGTATTATGACAAAATACTAATGCTTTGCCTTTGGCTGTAATTCTAGCTGTAAAAAAAAAAAACGAAATAACCCAGCCAATACCCACGTTTAAAGAAAAGGATCAAAGAGTATGATTCCTCCACGGGCAGCCTCGCCTAAACGGGAGGGGGCTGGGGGGGCGTGCCAAAGTTAGAGTATTTTTAAGAAACCTGTGTGAATTTGAAACGTTTTCTGACAACTTACTAATGAAGATGGGGGTGGCGGGTAGGGGAGGGTCTGCGGTGGAGCACTGTAAGCTAACCTATCTAAAGAAACCAGCATGAATTTTAAATGTTTTTTTGAAAATTAGAAATTCAGTTTTCATTACGAATTCATTGCAAATTTCAAAAAATTTTCTTCGAAACAATGACCTGCAATTGGAGGGGGAGGGTAGGGTGAGAAACTGAGTCATATCCCTATCAGCAAGAATGGCCTCCAGTTGGTGTTCCTGCAACATAGAGGTGCAATTGACATACAAATTAATTTAAAATGGGACAAAGTCCCTAACATTTTTAAGAAATGGAGCTAGAACTACGAATTACTATTATTATTTTGAATTAAATCTTGGCAGGATATACCCCATACATTTTAACATCACGAATACAACAATGGTCTGCCTATCTGTGACGTCCAGTGGTTGGCGGTTATGAGCTTCTGGCACAAATTTTGTTTGTTAGCATCCAACAATGAGTGGTGTTACTTCAAGAATAGCGCCCACGAAAATAAAGTTGGAAGTGTTGACGGCTGTACTTCATAAACACCCTTTTGCATACACACGGCGGAAAAATGATTGAGCTTGCTACATTCACGCGTTTCTTTCTATGTGCCGGACAGTTTGTTGTTTTACGTTTTAACTCATTGTAGTTGGATTTACTTGTCTGTTGCAGGTTCGACTTGTTTTGTGCTTTAGGTTTCGTTTTATGTTGCTTGCGTAGTTCACTAATTGTGGCTTGGTCTTCATCATTAGTAGCCATGAATTTAGACCAGTGTTTCTCAAACTTTTTTTAATTGCGACTCCATTTTTGAAAATAACTTTGACTGCTGGAGACGAGTCATGATCCATCCATACTGGTAATACAAATTTAATGAGCAATGTACGTATTTTTTCTGAGCACAACTACTTCATATTTGGTATAACATTTGTTATTAGCTAAGGTACTAAATTGGAAAATCCCGCTTGGCACATGTGAGAAGAGGAAAATGGAACAAGTTTCAATGGCACGTCGTGATAAATCATTGTACAGTACTCTGTGCCAAAGCCCAGAATTCTTATATTTCCTTTGATTTGAACCGAAGTTTCAATGTTTAATCTAAAAAGATAATTCACTAAGTGAATATAATATTGCGTCCTCAACTTAAATTTTAAAATTGAGAAAGCAATATTAAAAAAAAATACTGTTGGTTTCATTATGTTCATTATTGCCTTAATATTATTATGCCTGTGCTCTAGTCCAAAGATTACACATACTTTCCTGACCTGTACAGATGGCAGCATCATCAATCGACTGTCAGCCTCGATATAAACTCGGCTGTAACTGTTTGGATGCTGATAAAAATGGATCATTTTGTAACTCGATGCCTGACGCTTCAAATTCAGCTGAGTTAAAAAAAAAATTACGACGAGTCATCCCTCAACTCCAGCTTTTCATTTACTGGTAATGAGAACCTATTCGCAACCCCAAGATTACTACTACGTGACCCCCACTGGGGTCGCGACCCACAGTTTGAGAAACACTGATTTAGACTGTGACTTAGCTAATTCTGCTGCACGACATCTTTGAACACATTTTGTTAATCTGAGAGGTAGAATTTGAAACAGTCTTTCCTGGAATCCCTTGTCCTTAGGGCCAGTATTCTATCACGAATTAAATTGTCAGCTAGATGTTCAAATTTGCAATCACTATGAGTTTTACATCTGTGTAGAATTCGTCAAATGTTCGGCTGTTTGGGTTGCATAAATTGAAAATAAAACGTACATGCTTGGGTGTGAAAGGTTTTAAAGTGTTCATCCAATTTTTTCGTTATGAGATCAATTGTCAAATCGTTGCCATTGATTTGTTGAATTTGCCCATTCAGTCACCTTGTAAACTCAAATGTGTTATATATTCGTCTTCCCTCTTCTCCAATAACATGAAGAAATACAGCATGTTGTCTAGACGCAGAAAATTATGTAGCAGCTACTGTTTCGGCATAGACAACATAAGCTTGAGCACTTCCACTTCATCCAGTCGTCAGCTTTATTGGCACCAATCCTCAGTTCGTCCAGACATTTCAATGACTCCATTTTTGTAGTGTTTGTTTAAATGCATGGGTTTCGTACATTTCCTTCCTGGTACCATGTAAAGGTTACCACTAGTACCTTAAGAATGACAAGGCTACGAAAGGCTTGGGTTTCACAACATGACAAGTATTGCTTAGCGTGCTTCCATCTTTTTCTTACATTATAAACCAAAGTATCATTAGATAACAAAAACGAACTCTTTTGATGTTAAGGTAAAGTTTAACTGATCCGAAGTCAAAACAGCAAAGGAACACAAATAAACTTTCCAGTAAGGTTTCGTATACCGCACTGTTCCTGTACTGTTTAGTCCTCGTGAAAGCTTACTGCTGTATTTACATATTTTTAAAAGTTTTTACTTTAGAACACTATATGTCAGATTGGTTCATTCTACTTGGCTAATCGACATCGGTGAAAAATCGTGAAAACCGTTGTGTTGCTGTGCTTAGTACAGACCTAGACTATAAGGTATTCAGGGTTCGTGTGACTCCTTCAAAACTTGGAAATGTCATTGAAAAAAAATTCAAATTGCCAGTCTGAAGTCTTGAAGATGAAATCTTAAAAAGTGGTGTATGTATCAATAGGATGAATGGAATGGCGATGACCTGAATTGAATAATGCTGAAAAATGTAGCCCCGAAAGTATAGGAGTGTGTACTGTGTAGCACTAAATAAATCTTAAAATAATTTTGAAAGTTGGGATATGGTTTTAATTTTATTTACGAATGGATGAATACAACAGTAAGGTTTCACGTGGACTAAACAGTTCAGGAACAGTGCGGTATACGAAACCTTACAGGAAAGTTTATTTGTGTTCCTTTGCTTTTGACTTTGGATCAGTTAAACCTTACCTTAAACATCAAACGAGTTCGTTTTTGTTTTCTAATTCGTGATACTTTGACATACCAAGTTTGTTTTCTGTGTTCGCTTCAATCGCATTGAATTTTGCTCGCTTTGCTCACTCATTCAGTGCAAGTCATACTTTTGAAAGTTGGTTTTTTCCGCAGCTATCTGTCAGCGGCTTTGGGCAACGGACATTTTAGCTTTCACACCGGAGAGTGATTTGAAATCGTATATAAATCAATTCGTAATAAGAATAATGCTTCCTCTTCACGTGTGGGTGAATTGTTAGCTCACCAGCATTGTTAGCTTTTGCTTAATCTTCAGTCTACGGCTTGGTCTGGCGTTTGCTGATTGGCATTGTTGCATAAAAACGATGTTTAAAACAATGTAAAACAATAAAACGGATCGTTCAGGGCCCCGTAACTCCAGAACGGAACGACCAATTGACATTTCTATTTCTATAAAGGGCTCATCTCCGGAGGTAGATCTTTCAAATGAGCAAAGAACCAGCTTTATAGGACAACTAGTTTGATCTGTAGAGAGCGTAGTAGAAACGTGTCGTGCCAAGAAGAAGTACAAGTAGCCAAAAATGAAAATCACGATTCCGGCTCAAGTCCAGATCTCCGATGTGACAAATCGAAAATCAATATAAGTTGGTACACATGTTCACCAAGTCCAATAAAGCTTGTACACTAAATTTGAATTGAAAATATTGATATACAGCAGAGAAATTAAGCATCGAAATTTTGGCTTTAACATGGGAGGTTGAGGTAAGAAGTGAGCAACCGCAATGACCCCCGGAAGGGGAACAATGAAAACGTGCGAGTGTGCCAATTCTTTGGCTTGAAGTTGAGACTACGACGTTGTTGCCCTGAAAAGAAGTTGAAATTGGCACATTGTTACCTCGACTAACAATTTGATCTAACAATTATCCTTCTAACTGAACACCCGTAGTAATCTCAGGGCAAGTATTACATGACGTCATGCACACTTCTTTTTCACACGGTACGCATCGCTTAAACCATAGCGAAAGACTGGGAGTGGGTGGCGGGCGGAGGCGCGCCCCCCCCCCAAAGTTAGCTGTTACCATTAAGCATACGATTACGCATTAACTGAACCTAAAAAAGAACAAACAAACAAGCACGGGAGTCGGGTACGTGTAGCAAAGAGGAGAAAGGGAAAGAAACCAAGAGGAGAGGGAGAGGACGGGATAAAAGGAGGAGGGGAGAGGGGAGGGAGAGGATTGGCGGAAAGGGGGAGTGTTACACAAACAAAAATCGACTGTTGCAGTGAACGATGAGGCAAATACTGGGAAACAACCACGGGTCAAATAAATCCCCGGACAAAGCGGGGTACGATACTAGTTTATAGTCAGGGAGCAGCTGTAAAAAGCGTCACATTTTGCCAACTTTGATTTTTCACTTGGAAGTTGTTGTTTACATACGAGGGAATGGTTTTCCACACGTTGTCACCTCGGCAATACGCATTTAATGTATTAAGCATTAAAGATGGCCAAAATGGCGTCCAATTATGCAATTTGGCCGATTATGCAAGAACCGTTAGTGATACACAAAAACTTTTGAGATAAATGTTGTTTGCAATAATTTAATCTACAATGTCTTCCGTATACATTTTATTCATTTCTCTTATGGTTTTCGAGAAAAATGGATTTTAGGCCATTTTTTGGCTTGTTTAATGCTAACAGACATCTCAATTTGTCAACTTAGAACTTTCAATCGCTGCTGCGTCGTTACTTATTCAGATGAATAGATCCAATTAGACTCATTCGAAAGGTGCGAGTATCTCCTTTGCAACAAGAGTCATTGAAAGGGTCTACCACTATTAGGAACCGAGCTACGCCCGTTTTACTAGGAGCTGTTATTACAGTCACAGTTGCATTTTTCTCTCATTATTAATTTATCAACTTCTATTGGGACCTGTATAGTTTAGGTAGAGGACTCCAATTTATTACTTCAAAAGGTGGGCGTGTCTTCTTTGCAACAAGTGTTGTTGAAAGGGTCTACGACTGTTAGGAACTGAGCTACGCCCTTTTTACTATAGGCTGGTATTACAGTCATCATTGGTTTTTTCGCTCATTTTCAACGTTCAACTGCTATTGTGACGTATTTAATCTAGGTAGAGGACTCCAATTAAATTCATTCGAAAGGTGAGAGTGTCTGCTTTGCATCGAGGGACGTTGAAAGGGTCTATGACTGTTAGGAACCGAGCGTCTTTTTTACTATGGGCTGGTATTACAGTCACCGTTGGATTTCCCCTCATTTTCAACTTTCAACTACTATTGTGACACCTAATCTAGGTCTAGGTCTTACATTCATCCGAAAAAATGGGAATGTCTTCTTTGCAACATGGGTCTTTGAAAGGATCTACCTAAATAATAAACGTCTCAGGACCAGTTGAAAGCAGTTTTAATAACTGAAAAGTCCAATTCAGGTAGATGACTCTAATTAGATTCATTCGAAAGGGTGGAATACCAGCTCCTAGTAAAACAAGCGTAGTTCTGTTCCTAATAGTCGTAGACCCTTTCAAGTACCCTTGTTGCAAAAAAGGCAATCTCACTTTTCGAACGAATCTAATCTGAGCCATCTACTTAAATTAGACTTGTCACTTTAAAAGTTGAAAGTTGAAAATGAGCAAAAAGTCAAACGGTGACTGTGATACCAGTACCTAGTAAAATGGGCGTAGCTCGGTTCCTAACAGTCGTAAACCCTTTCAAGTACGCTTGTTGCAAAGAAGAAATTTCCGCCTTTCGAACGAATCTAATCAGAGTCATCTGCCTAAATTACATACATCACAATAGAAGTTGAAAGTTGAAAATAAGCAAAACAGCTCCTAATAAAATGGGTGTAGCTCGGACCCTTTCAACGAATCTTGTTGCAAAGGAGACACTCCTACCTTTCTAAAGAATCTAATTGGAGTCTTTTACCTAGATTACACACGTCACAATAGCAGTTGAAGGTTTAAAATGAGCGACAAATCCAACGATGCTGTAATACCAGCCCCAAGTAAAACGGGCGTAGCTCGGTTCCTAATAGTCGTAGACCCTTTCCACGACCCTTGTTGCAAAGAAGACACTCCCACCTTTCTAATGAGTCTAATTGTAGCCATCCACGTGATTAGAAACGATGCAGCAGTAGCTGCAAGTTGTAAGTTCATTAATTGAGACGTCTGTTAACATTAAATTAGCCAACAAATGGCCGAAAATGGCCTAAAATCCATTTTTATCGAAAACTATCAGAGATATGAAAAAAATGTATGGGTAAGACATTGTAAAGTACATTATTGCAAACAACTTTTATATCAACCGTTTTTGCATATCACTAACGGTTCGTGCATAATCGGCCAAATTTCAAAATTGGGTGCCATTTTGACACCATCTTTAATACCTAATACATTAAATGCGTATTGCTAAAGTGGTAACACGTAGAAAACTATTGCTTGGGATGTGAACAACAACTCCCAAGTTAAAAATCTAAGTTGGCAAAATGTGCACAGAAGCCGTAAATCTAGAAACACACTAGTGTGCCGTGCCAAGTTAGGCAACAATCATCACAACAAACATCACATCAATTCAATCGTCGAGGTTGTAAACCATTGAAGCGTGGCGCCGTAGCGTCAGTGTCTTATATCTTGAAACATAGTTACGCACATTTCAGGTACTTGGGGAAAAATAATAATACGGTACAAAAGCTTAGATTGTGTTGAAATCAAGAGCAATGACCCACCTGACAAATAACTCGTGTAGCTAAGCTGCTTTCAATGCAAAATCTGAACCTCAATAAATGAGAAAATGTGTTCGCTCATCCCCATGTTAATTTTTCATAGGGTGTTTATACTGATTATTCGTCGATACCGTGATAACGGGAAGGCTTCCAGCTACGAAATTGGACGAATGGCTGCAGTACGATACGAACTGCGTACCTTTTATGGTTTGGAGTGTAACGAAGATGGCGTGGGATGGCGCGTAAGTGCGAAAATATTGTTATAACCATTGTTAGTATTGTCGGCATCGTCTCTCATTGGACAGCCAAATTGCGGACAATGACAACATGTATACTGACGTGCGTGCCTACACAAACACTAGTGTAGCACGATAAATGTAAGCAACGTTGCCTAAGAAATTGTATTCACGTCCAATTCACGAAAAATTAAACTCTGAAAACAAAGCAAAATAACAAAGCCAAAAACTGGTGAAGAGGCCACCAAGTTGAGAATACTTCGGCCCTTCAAAGGAGTGTTATCAACACACCAAAACTAAATAAAACAAATTACAACAAAATTAAAACCCAACCAAAAACCTGTAAAGAGGTGACTGAATTAAGAATGGTTCGGCCTATAGGCAAAAGTAGCAAATTGTTGAAAACCAGTTCCTTGTGAAGTGGCACTTTATTACACATCTGCACGGTAGTGGAGTTGGGTCAAAACACAATTTTAAAAAAAGGAGTAATATCGTATCAAAAACCAAAACTCGTAAAAGGGCCGCCAAGTTCCGAATGGTTCAGCCCTTAAAATGAGTGATATCAACACACCAAAACATTCGCCAAGTTAATCACACCAAATAATACTTTGGACGTTAAATGAAAACTTGAACATTGCTACCGAAAGTAACAATGTTCTAGTTTTCATTTAACCTTCGAATTATTAAGAGGTGCGATTAACTTGGCAAATGATTTGGTGTGTTGATATTTCCTTTTAAGGGCCGAACCATTCGGAACTTGGCGACCAGCTCTTTTACCAGTTTTGCTTTTTGATACGATAAATTCTTCCATAACGTCCTACCAAACTTCATTTGAATAGGTTTGGACGTTCAGCCTTAACTGCATAACAAAAAGACAGATGCATTCTCACGCCAAAACACCACCAAACACCAAATTTTCCAAGTTACAATGGAATCTCGTTTATTTCACTTTTTCGGTTTCAAGAACTTGTTTTGGAAACTTTTTGCATTTTTCCAGGTTTTGAAGATTTGTGTGATAATATCATTGAGGCACTATTACGAAACAATAGTCTTGGCTTGGCTCGCATGCTACAGAAGAGAACACAGATTATCAGCATGCTTTTAAGCAAATCCACACTGAGAGGCCTAATTCAGAAGCTGATCACAGCGGGCCATAATTTGCCTTCCACTGATATTTATCGTCTGAGTTGCCTCACTGGCATTTACTTTTCAGGTAAGAAAATAATATGTCAGTTAATTCCCACTAATCTAATTTCTAGTATAGTTGCATTGTAATCCAAAATTAATTACGATACGAATCTACATCTTTAAGAATCATTACACAATTTCTTCATTTTCTTATGCTTGTTTCCTTTAGCAGATTTCAGCTTTATGCAGTCCTTAAGATATTCTTAAGGTGACTTTACCATATCTGTATTAATATATACTAATAATGTTGTAGTTGGTACATATGAATTTCAATGATTAACAAATTTTCTGATATATTTATTCAGTTGGAGATTTCACATTTCACATACACATTCACATACACATTTCACATTTCACATACAATACTCACGCTTTCGTTGTAACAGTGGAAAAGTGCCCTCAAACACGAACGTTTCCAAAATTTTTACAGGCTATGAGCTGTTCTCTAAGTCAAACATTGGTTGAAACGTTGTTGGTTTTATTTTTAAAATGTTTGTTTTAGAACACTTGTGAAACCTAGTATTTTTGGCAAATGTAATACTAAAATAAGCTTTAAAATATATATACCTACTAACAGCTGTAGAAGTTTTTTACTGAAAACACTCTATCGCCATATCATGAATGTGTCAAGTCTTGCTTGACAAATATGAAAGCACTTTAACAGCGAGGGAAAAATATTAACAAGCAATAATTAAGCCAGATATATTATTTAATTACAAACAAAAACGTCAAGTGTGCCGTACAAAATGAGTTGTACAATTGTAGTTTCACTTTACTTGTCTAGAGTAGGGGGCATTTATGATATGGCAGGGTATCTCCCCTCCCCATGCACCCGTGCACCATGCTTCCACACACCCTGCTTCCACACACCCTGCTTCCACGCACCCATGCACCCAAAAGAAACGTCATCCAAGACGGCGGCCCCTTTCTTCAATCTGGATGATGGTGGGAAAGGGTGTTTTGCTACCGTTTTGAGTCCTTTTGCTACCTCCCTGACGTCATCCAAAATGGCGGCATCCATGGAAGTGTGGCCATTTTCCAAGATGGTGGTGCCCATGTAAGTGCGGCCGTTTACAAGATGCAAATCAGAGTGACGTCATCCAAGATAGTGGCACCCACGTGAACTGGAAGTGATGTCATTCAAGATGGCGGTGCCCATGAAAACTAGAATTGTGTCCACCTCCGAGCGTTGAAAGTCACGTTACCGGAAGTGACATCACATCTGAGGGGGCAGTGCGAGTGCTTCGTGAGAATTCAAATTGTGTGAACTCTCGAAAGCTTTCAGACAGTGAAAATGATGAATTAGCCACAGTATGGGGGTACCAAAATTGGGAGGAGGGTATCGAAAACTGGAGGGGGTCATGAGAATGCTCTTTCAGCATCGCATTGTGAGAACTCAAAAATGCTTCAAATCGTAAAAAAGACGAATTAGCAGCAATTTTCTTTTTTTTGCGGGGGGGGTTCCCAAAACTGGATGGGGTCGTGTGAATGCTCCGTGAGCTTTCACATTACGATAACTCTAAAAAAAAACTTAGAAGGGTGCAAATGACGAATTAACAACATTTGGCGTGCTCCCAAAATCGATGGGCGGGGTAGTGTGGGTGCTCAAAAAAGCATTCACATTGTGAGAATGACGAATTATTAACTGCATTCCCGAAGGTATGAAAATGATGAATTAACAACATTTGAGGGTGTCAGGAGTGTAAATGCATTAAGATCTTTCACATTGCGGGAACTCTCACGAGTGCTTTATGGTGTGACTAATTAGCAACATTAGGCAGTCTTCAAATCCTAAAAGTCCTAAAAGTTGCTTTTATGAATTTTCGCTTATTGAAAATACATCGGATGTACTGAGCTTGACATACATACCAGTTTCCATATCACCCAGGAGGCTCGTTACATGGAGATACATGGCTCGTTGTCGGATTTTACATGCAGTTCTCTACTACGGCCATACTAGGTCTAGTCCACAGAGCGGGTTTTTTAAAATTTACATGTGGTTTCTGCTAAGCGCTCGTCTTTCTGTCCTCCCACGCGGAAGGATCCTCCAACCTTCTCCAACAGTACTCCAATAAAGAGAGTCGCCAAGCCGCTTTTTCTTTCTCTTCTAAATTCTTTTCCTCATTCACGTTTTCCTCATCCCGCAGTTTGAGCGCTGAACTCTCCTTTTCTTCTCCCTCCTCATTGCTCATCACGTCAACGTCCGAGTCAAAGTCGTCTTCATACTATTTCCACGTACCCGAGTCACAGTGGCCGATAGCTAGGGAGTCTTCACCATTTTCCAAGATGAACCTCTTGTCGTCGTACAGCGAGAAGAGGGATTTCGTAACTCGCACCATACTCAACTCGGTTTCGACGGTGGAGATTTTTGCCCAAGTTCCCTTTTGCGCCGATGTCATCCATTTCAAGGCGGATTTGTAATCATCGAAGGACAAGTGCTTCTTGATGAACGATCTCTGGATTCCTTTGGCCTTTTTAATAGTCTCTTTATCCACATTTTGATCACGTACAACTTCGCTCACAGTCCGACGAACTCTTTGATGGGTACGCCGCCCATCTCGTCTTTCATCTTTCCCAGGACCAGCTTATTCGACTCTGAAAAAAGGTGGTGGTCTCGGGGGTAATTGCTCGTATCGAAACGTTCTCGGTTCTGGAGCATGTCCTCGAACACGTGGTGAGTTTTGATACCGTAGCAGAGACTGTCCTGTTGGTGAAGAGGAGGTTTACTCGGGCTCCGTATTTTGGCTGAATAAACTCGTAATGGAACTCGTACATCGCGAGTTAGACAGTTCTAAAATGAAGAATCCCGAGTTAGTAGGGAGATCGCACCAAATGCTTCGAATACACCGGTAGATCTGCACAAAGTTTTCGTTCAAGCTCTTGAAGGATGCGGCATGGGGTTGGGACATGTATTTCAACGCCGTCTTAGGGTCGGTGCATAGCTTGATGTCGATTCGATTTTGTTTGCTTCCCATGGTCTTGCCGAAAACCAAGTTATTCAGGAGTTTAAAGTAGTCCTTCTCGAATGGAGCTGTCGATGCTTGCCTTTTCTCAGTGTTGAAGTTGAAGTCCCTCTTCCACGATTTCTGGTTGAAGGCAGGACTCTTCGGATGCGGAAGGGAGAACTAGCCCGTGCCGGCGGTAGAATTTCAGGTTCCGGTAGTAGACTACTTAATTCTTCTTTTGCAGAAGATTCGGAACAAGCTTGGTCATAAGGGGACAAGAATTCCTCCCTAATGCCGATCTTTTCAGGAGCGAGGGGTTAATCGTGGTGCTCGTCGTGAAGCTCGCTGGAATATTCGAGATCCACTTCCAGGATGCATCCCTCATCTGCGTCGTCCGGCACGGTGTTTACGTCGAAGGTCGTGATTTCTTCCCTTGTCAAGTAACGGAATCCTTAGTAAGGTAGATGGGCGCACATGACGAAGCCGTAAAGGTTGTTCATGTTGAAGTCTACTACTTGGGTTGAGGGTTCACGAGGGTCGAATCGGGTAGATACTTGTTGTTAGCTCTCGCGAACCTCTTTCCCATGAAGGAAACGCCGCCTCGAATGCCGAACGTTATCAGGTTGTGCTTCCGACGTGTGTGAAGAGTTCCAACTTGGATTTCATCATTTTGAGCAGTGCCGCCCAGCGAAAGCCCGGAGTGGAGATGTAGTAGTAGCAGGGATCCAACTTGTTGGTTTCCAGGCAAAGTTAACTAAAATCTTCGAATATGTCTGCCAGCAGGAAAATGTCTGTCATTTGGTATATCTCGTGGTACACACCAAATTTCTTCGTTTTCATCTTTAGCTGGAGGTTGCGCTCCGGAACGTACTCGTTGTGAGTAGGGTGGGCAGAGTTGTAACTACAGGAGCAATTTGTTACACTAAGAATGATAATTCGCTGTAGAAAAACACCCAGCCTAGCTCACGATGCATGCATTACGCTGATTTTAATATGCGAGAAACGATTTCGAATGTCATGCACCCAGAGGCCGTAGAATCAGCGGTTGTTGTCCCTGTGTGAATAAAGTTAAAAGGCAGGTTTGACGATAGTAGGGGCCGGTTTATTTACAACTTGTTAATTATTTTTGGACAATATCATTTCGTGTTGACAACAGTTAAATATCGGAAAATGTACAGCAACTACGCAACGTTGCATACTGGCAGAAACACATTTCACTCATCATGGCATAATAATAATAATAATAATAATAATAAATGTTCGGCCCCAGAATAGGGGCAAGGAAGACGGAAGGGTCTCGGAAGAAACCACTAACACCGGTCCTGTGGAAACAAAAGATGGCAGCATCACAAATACGGGCGCTTAAGAAAGGTGGACAAGTCAACACGGTTAAGCAGAGCCCTAAAAACACCCACCGAAGTTGCGGTGACAACTACCTCTGGGAGGGCGTTCCATGGTGCAACCACCCTGTTGGCAAAAAAGTACTTACGACAATCCAGGTTACACCTAGAGCTACACAATTTGAAAGAGTGGCCCCGGGTAAAGTTTACCGGACTCAACTCAAAAAAAGGAAGATCCAAAGGAACTAATCCATGAAGGATCTTGTATGTAAGGATTAGGTCCGCCTTTAGGCGCCTAAGCTCAAGTGATTCCAAACCAAGTACCTTAAGATGATTCCCTGGAGATAGTTCGCGTAGCCCACAAACTGACCTTGTAAAGGAACGCTGTACAGATTCCAGCCTATCAATGTCCTGTAGAAGATGGGGTGACCATACCGGACTTGCATATTCCAATAGTGGACGGACGAAAACTTTAAATGCCCAGACAAGGGTATGTCGGTTAGAGGAAACAAAACACCGCTTGGTGATGGCGAGTCTGCGGTACGCAGATTTCACAATGATCCCACAATGCAAAGATGACTTTAAATCGTGGTTAATTAGAATACCAAGGTCGCGCATTTCCTTAACCGAATTCAGGAAATGGACACAATTAATATGGAAATATTTACAGTACCTTCATTTTTCCTAGAAAGCGACACACATGGGCATTAGGCCGCAGGGCTCGGTTAATCAAATCTACATCATTATTTTTCCGAGTTCGAACACCAGTTCGCCAAAATTCCGGCCAACCTCTAGGCCATCTCTAGTCGTTGTCAACGATGGTAACAAGTTATGTGCGCAACAAAGCGCATTACGACAAAAGAGCCCCTGCAACTGACACGAGCAGGGTTACCATTGTACACCAAGTTAATCTTTACACAATCTTTACGTTTCACTGACTGCCTCGAATGACTGCACGTCTCCGTCTTCGCCCTGTGAGTTTTCCTGCGCTGACAGTTTGTTATCCCCCTCCAGCTCTTGACGTTGTGTCCTTGAGAATGCCCTCTTGACCGAACTTGTCAAAGATAATACAGAAAAAAACAGTGTGAAACCCTTTTACAAGTGTGTAAAAATACATTTCCCACATGAGGGTAAACGATGGTTTTTTATGACAAAATCAGCGTCTTCCGCCTTCAACATTACACATGACATACAGTATACAACCAAAATGCACAAAAATGAGCCAAAAGCGCCTAGGCACCCGCCTTGTGTGCATGAAGGTTTTGCCCCGACTTGGTAGCTACGCGTGGTATCGAGCCACACCTCTCTTACAACAATATTGCAATAACATTTACAAATGTAAAATGACTTGCTTCAGCAAAACAACAAAGTGAAAAAACCGTATAATGTTTCAACTGGCCTGTTATAACATGTATCGTCTCACGTTTTCTGTTAGTGTATAAAAATTCCTTAAAGCATATGTTAATATGTTATACATCATGTCATACAATTGCAACAAAGTGCAAACATTAATCAATCGTCCTCATCATCAACATTTATTTGAGGGAAAGTTACTCCGTCAGGAGGCATCCCCCTTAAACGTCGAGAAAACCGTACCACTTGCGCCGCCTGTTGATTATTAACGTTTGTGCTGGCAACAATATTATTAACATTATTAACATTCTGGGCTGACTGTGCCACCGGGTGGTGTGTTACGGGGACTGGTGACATGGGAGTATCATCATCATCTGATTCGTCACTAGAACAATGAACCTGCAATGTGTTCACAATGGGTAAGTCTTCCTCCATTCTCCACTCAACGGGATGAGGACTGGGGCCACTACCAAACAATATCTATATCTGTTCCTAGCAGATATTTTTGAGTCACAGGATTAGACAATCTGTATGCTCTCTGAGCATGAACATAACCAAAGTGAATCACAGGAATAGCAGTTGCTGAAAAAGGCCCTCTACTACACTTATCAATGTGCAGATAAGCTAAACATCCAAAACGTCGGTGTTTCACTACTACTGGTTTTCTTCCCGACTAGTTTTCTGGGGGAGTCGAACCATTAGCATGAGCTTTAGTACTCAGGATCAGTCGCCGCATTGACAGCGTCTGGCCAAAATTGTAATGACAATTTAGAGTCACACAAAAATGAACGAGCCATTTTTTTTAATTATGCCATGTACGCGTTTGCACTTTAAGTTGTTTTGAGGTGTGAAAAACATACTACGTATATGATTAATACCTCTATCTGCACAAAACCTTTGAAACGCTAGACTCGTGAATTCTCCGGCGTTATCGCTTGCTAAACGTTGAAGTAAGTAACCTGTTTGTTTCTCGTAATATCTAACAAGGTTTTCAATAACTGGAAGCACCTGCGACTTCTGAACCAATGGTATAACAAAGTAAACACGGCTAAATATATCAACAATCGTTAAGAAGTAATGCTCATTTCCCGTACTGATGACATTAGTGGGCCCCAAGATATCAATATCCCACTGTTCCATCGGGCGTTCAGCAACCGGGAACTCTATGCGAACATGAGATTTTTTCCGTGTTTTAGTTTGAGCACATACCTCACAGAAGTCTGTTGCCTTACCCACAATCTTGGGACCTATAACATGATCGTCACTAAATAGTTTCCTAATTTTATTATAGGAAACATGACGAAAACGCCTATGCAACATATCAATGTGGCATTCGGCTGATGCCACAATGACGTTTTCTTCAGAGGCATCATTGGACACATTTACGGCCATAGCTTCAAGCTCCGCTGAAGTTTCATAAATGGTGCTATTTTTACAAAACACAAAAGCTCATTTACCTCCCTTACATGTTCTTACAAACATCTTATCAAACGAGTATTGCAAATAATACCCCGATGATTGAAGGGAACCCATGGACACATAATTATGCCTTGCACTGGAAACATAGATCACATTGTCTAAACATAACCCATGTGAGAATTTTTTGCCAAAACTGTTTTTTCCTTGTACCCACACTCGACCAACACAGTAACCTACAACAAACATTTCACACACGGTTAGGGCAATTTTTACCATTCTACGTTTAGTCAAATCTACCCCATAGGCTTAGCATTCAGGATATGTAAATCAACTCCCAAATCCAAACGAAATACATTTACATTTGGTGCATCCAAATGGTGTGCCGTCACTAAATCAATACCACATGCCTGACCGCCAGTACCGTTACCTTTACGGTCATTAAAGGCCTGTACCTTGGTTCTCCTATCATGCGTCGATGAAGCACTAGGACCACCTGCTCTAGCATTGTTGCCACATTGTTGTCTGGTATGCCCATACCCCCAGCATAGATCACAATGATTACCCATACATTTTTCACGTGGTATGACATTGCATTCCACGAACTTATGATCGGGTCTCCCGTAGGACCAGCACCCAGCTCCAACTGCCAGTACCTGGGCCGTTTGCCTTCGTGGAAATGCTGGTGCAGATTGAGAATTATCAACTTGAATCCCCCGTATGGATAAGGAACCCCCATTGGGACCAACATTTGCCCTCCTGGTGAAAAAGCATAAGGCATGTATGGTAGAGCATACCCCTGCTGTTGGCCAACCATTAACTGACGTCTAGCCAAAGCATTCTGCACTTCCTCAATGGTCAGAGCTGCCTGGTGGTAAAGAGTCTCCCTTGTCATTTCAAACTGAGGGTGGTCTAGACCATCTAAAATTGCCATTCACACTTCGTGCTGTGTAATGACCTTTCCAGCGGCCACACAAGACTGGCTCAAACCAATCACCCTGGTTATATAAGTTGGAACATTTCCTGAGGTAAAATCGTAGCTTTTGTAAACTGACGGTACAAAAATTCCCGGAAGTTTTGATGCTGCTGCCCATATCTGTTACGTAAAGTATCACAGATTACCTTTGCGTTAGTTTCGCCCGGGAACTGGAACAAAATCGAAGGGAAATCTTTTGATACAGAAAACAGACACAATTACCATTTTTGGTATTGTAATCAGCAACCGTGGCAGCAGAAACCGTCGCCGCAGGCGCTGGGTTGTCAAGGACACTCTCCCAACCATGCTTGACTTTAAAATCTAATAGCTTGGTTGCCCTATTTGATAGTTATTTTCAGTTCGTATCTCAACTCCTTTATTCATAACTGGTGGCTGGGAAGGGGTAGGCAACTGGTAAGGGTAATTATAATATGCCATTTCTATGCGACAAAACTTACACAAAACACTAGACCACCACGCCGGGGTCACAAATAAACTGTGCTAACACGCACAAGATAAATGGGTGCTAACACGGACAACATTACGAAATAAGCACAGAAAAATGCCGCCCCCTTGTAAGAGGCAAAAGTTTCCACTAAATCCAAGGCATATCAAGTAATGCCCCCTTGTAATGAACGTAACCGAAACACATTAGGTTAGGTTAGGGAAAATAGAGGGAAAAAATACCCACAATGCACACAAAGGATATTCCTAATTACGCTAGCAAAAATTTTAACTTTTAACAACAGTAAAAGGATACAACTCCGTCTCTCTATTGTAATCTTTAACTTTGATAAACAACATGGAGGGATAAAACGGCAACGTTGGTCAAGAGTCAGTTTCAGGGGATCACCAAAAATGTTCGAAGTAAATTTAATCCCGACGAAATTCCTCAATATACAAGGTTAGGGTTTGGGTCAAAGCCGACTGAAGAGCAATTTCAAAATCTCCAACCAAACAGGGAACGTCACCGCCATACGTCATTGCTACCAACATGTGAGGGGGGGGGGGGAGGAGTTGTAACTACAGGAGCAATTGTTACACTAAGAATGACAATTCGCTGTAGAAAAATACCCAGCCTAGCTCACGATGCATGTATTACGCTGACTTTAATATGTGAGAAAACATTTCGAATCTCATGCACCCAAAGGCTGTAGAATCAGCGGTTGTTGTCCCTGTGTGAATAAAGTTAAAAGGCAGGTTTGACGATAGTAGTGGCCGGTTTATTCACAACTTGTTAATTATTTTTGCACAATATCATTTCGTGTTGACAACAGTTAAATATCAGAAAATGTACAGCAACTATGCAACATTGCATACTGGCAGAAACACATTTCACTCATCATGGCATGGACACAATTAATATGGAAATATTTACAGTACCTGCATTTTCCCTAGAAAGCGACACACATGGGCATTAGGCCGCAGGGCTTGGTTAATCAAATCTACATCATTATTTTTCCGAGTTCGAACACCAGTTTGCCAAAATTCCGGCCAACCTCTAGGCCATCTCTAGTCGTTGTCAACGACGGTAACAAGTTATGTGCGCAACAAAGCGCATTACAACAAAAGAGCCCCTGCAACTGACACGAGCAGCGTTACCATTGTACACCAAGTTAATCTTTACACAATCTTTATGTTTCACTGACTGCCTCGAATGACTGCACATCTTCGTCTTCGCCCTGTGAGTTTTCCTGCGCTGACAGTTTGTTATCCACCTCCAGCTCTTGACGTTGTGTCCTTGAGAATGCCCCCTTGACCGAACTTGTCAAAGATAATGCAGAAAAAAAACAGTATGAAACCCTTTTACAAGTGCGTAAAAATACGTTTCCCACATTTCCCCCTTGAGGGTAAACAACGGTTTTTTATGACAAAATCAGCGTCTTCCGCCTTCAACATTACACATGACATACAGTGTACAACCAAAATGCACAAAAATGTGCCAAAAGTGCCTAGGCATCCCCCTTGTGTGCATGAAGGTTTTGCCCCGACTTGGTAGCTACGCGTGGTATCGAGCCACACCTCTCTTTCAACAATATTGCAATAACATTTATAAATGTAAAATGACTTGCTTCAGCAAAACAACAAAGTGAAAAAACCGTATAATGTTTCAACTGGCCTGTTATAACATGTATCGTCTCACGTTTTCTGTTAGTGTATAAAAATTCCTTAAAGCATATGTTAATATGTTATACATCATGTTATACAATTACAACAAAGTGCAAACATTAAACAATCGTCCTCATCATCAACATTTATTTGAGGCAAAGTTATTCCGTCAGGAGGCATCCCCCTTAAACGTTGAGAAAACCGTACCAATTGCGCCGCTTGTTGATTATTAACGTTTGTGCTGGCAACAATATTATTAACATTATTAACATTCTGGGCTGACTGTGCCACTGGGTGGTGTTTACGGGAATTGGTGACATGGGAGTATCATCATCATCTGATCCGTCACTAGAACAATGAACTTGCAATGTGTTCACAATGGGTAAGTCTTCCTCCATTCTCCACTCATCGGGATGAGGACTGGGACCACTACCAAACAAATCTGAACCATTTTTATTTTCATAAAAATCTATATCTGTTCCTGGCAGATATTTTTGAGTCACAGGATTAGACAATCTGTATGCTCTCTGAGCATGAACATAACCAAAGTGAATCACAGGAATAGCAGTTGCTGAAAAAGGCCCTCTCCTACACTTATCAATGTGCAGATAAGCTAAACATCCAAAACGTCGGTGTTTCACTACTACTGGTTTTCTTCCCGGCCAGTTTTCTGGGGGAGTCGAACCATTAGCATGAGCTTTAGTACTCAGGATCAGTCGCCGCATTGACAGCGTCTGGCCAAAATTGTAATGACAATTTAGAGTCACACAAAAATGAACGAGCCATTTTTTTAATTATGCCATGTGCGCGTTTGCACTTTAAGTTGTTTTGAGGTGTGAAAAACATACTACGTATATGATTAATACCTCTATCTGCACAAAACCTTTGAAACGCTAGACTCGTGAATTCTCCGGCGTTATCGCTTGCTAAACGTTGAAGTAAGTAACCTGTTTGTTTCTCGTAATATCTAACAAGGTTTTCAATAACTGGAAGCACCTGCGACTTCTGAACCAACGGTATAACAAAGTAAACACGGCTAAATACATCAACAATCGTTAAGAAGTAACGCTCATTTCCCGTACCGATGACATTACTGGGCCCCGAGATATCAATATCCCACTGTTCCACCGTTCAGCAACCTGGAACTTTATGCGAACATGAGATTTTTTCCGTGTTTTAGTTTGACCACATAACTCACAGAAGTCTGTTGCCTTACCCACAATCTTAGGACCTATAACATGATCGTCACTAAATAGTTTCCTAATTTTATTATAGGAAACATGACCAAAACGCCTATGCAACATAACAATGTGGCATTCGGCTGACGCCACAATGACGTTTTCTTCAGAGACATCATTGGACACATTTACGGACATAGCGTCAAGCTCCGCTGAAGTTTCATAAATGGTGATATTTTTACAAAACACAAAAACTCATTTACCTCCCTTACATGTTCTTACAACATCTTATCAAACGAGTATTGCAAATAATACCCCGATGATTGAAGGGAACCCATGAACACATAATTATGCCTTGCACTGGAAACATAGATCACATTGTCTAAACATAACCCATGTGAGAAGTTTTTTACCAAAACTATTTTTCCCTTGTACCCACACTCGACCAACACAGTAACCTACAGCAAACATTTCACACACGGCTAGGGCAACTTTTACCGTTCTACATTTAGTCAAATCTACCCCCATAGGCTTAGCATTCAGGATATGTAAATCAGCTCCCGAATCCAAACGAAATACATTTACATTCACTAACGTTCTTGGGCTCTTTGCAGTCAAATGGTATTTTGCAGTAATGGCAGATGTTGGTGTGAGTTTCAGGGGTTTCACATCTTTCAACAGCGTTAGATTTTCTTAGGCTTCTTCCACCATTCGTTTGTAAAACACGTCGACGGCATCTTCTGCCAAGTAATATCTTTGACTGACAATCTCCCCGTTCTGTCTTATACGATGTAGCCGAAGCTACAGAGAGCGTGCTGATGGATTTTAGTCGTCGAACTTGTGGTAGCTTCGGGTTGCACGGGGTGAGGGGCACACTCGAAATCGGCGTATACGATGCTTGGAAAGGGGTTCTTACGATTGAAATGCCGAAACTAAAGAAAATTCTCTACGGGTGACTTGAATATAAGCTCTTGCGCGGGGTTGATTTTCACGCATTCTTTCCAGTGAGTCGAGAGCATCCATTCCCTTATGAATCCGGCGAAACAGTTCCGGCAATAGAACCTGGCGTTATTGCCCGTCCCTCGGAAGTGTAAAAATCCAGCAATGTTTCTAATGGGTGTTCACCATTCCAGAGTCTTTGTCGTATTTGCTGCCCAGCAGGAAAAGATCGATGGGTTGACCATCTAAATTTTTCGAGACACGAAGCAGGTACAATCCTTCCACGTCGTGAAAACCTATAACAGTAATGGAGAGATTGTTCACCTTTTTGAATTTGTTGATTTCATCGAGCTTCATCAGGTAAGAAAACATGCTGGTGTGGAGCATGTCTTTAAACTCCAGATAATCTTCCGGGTCTTCGCTGGTCAATTGTAAACCCGCGGCAAGACCGAGTACAAAAAGCATTTCTGTTCATTTAAGTTTTGGATGTTAACCACAGCGTAGGACTTACCGGCGAGCGCCTTCGGGAATGGAATGTGGGACGACGCCTGCAGTGGTTTGTAATTTGCCGTCCTGATGATGAGGTTGTTTAGTCGGGAAATAACCCAACCACTTCCATGCTCGGCGAAAGCTTCGATAGAACTTTGAATCTTATCGAAGGCTTCATCCAAGAGAGCCGGGCTATCATTCAAGTTGTAGACTTCAGAGTATCGGGACCAGAAACCCGCCTGAATTACGGTCGTATCCGTGATGAATTCGACCCCCAAACAGATGTGGGTCTTGTAGTTGACCATCTGGTTTAGGCAAACCAGTAAAAGTGATTGCAAGGCCAGCTGAACCGACAGTAGTGGAATGATGAGACCCAATTCTTCCGGCAGGGGCATTTCGTATTGATGGTGGCAGAACCCCTGCATTTGGGACAGACGAACGCAATCCCTCTGATGTACGGGTAACTGGTTGACAAAACATTCTCATTCTTCTCTCTGAATGGACAAGTGCACTGACCAAAGGTGATTGCGTAGTTAATGTTGCGAAGTGTATATTTCTGCGCAGGAAACGCAAGTGAAATATTTTTTTGTATCCATTCTGGAAATATAAAATATTTTTCCTTTTTTATTATTAGAGAACAAAATTTGAGGAAGGGATGGAAAAAATTGAAGAAGCGATGGGAAGGGAGAAAATAAATTATTTTTCTAATGTTTATTGCATCGAAATATTTTATATGGGAAAAAGGGAAGGACACATTTATTTGAGATTGCTAATGTTGTCCGTCCAACTGTTATACTTGGCATCACAGCCCTTCCATTTAACGAAGTAAAGCATTTCTCCGTCTTTTGATTTTTTCTTCTACTAAAAACAAATCTGGAACTAGAGTTTTTTTGCAGTTCCGGTGCATAAAAACCTCCAAGCACTGGTTCACCCGACTCGTCTAAAGGATAATTAACCGGCTAGGTTTTTTGCACTTTACAAATTGTGAAAACTTCTTTTTTTGAAATTTGCAAATACCCCTCATCTATAACTTTCTTAACTTTAGAAATCCTGACTTTATTTCCTACGGCAAATTTGGGTTTGTTCAACAACCGTTTAGTACTAGTTCGTACCAGAACGGTTCGTGACATTTAGTTACTTCCCTCGGTTTAAGTTTTACGGTGGAATGAACCGTGTTATTGTAATTGGAAACTAACTAGTCGATAATGTGCATCCACTCTACTGCTTACTGAATCTTTTCCACAGTAGACCTTTCAGCAGTCTATTGAAATGCTATACCACGCTCACTTTCTTCTCAGAGTACGTAGAGTTCATATTGATGTTCTGACGCTTAAGTAGGGCGTTGAAGTCTTTATTGTAGAACTTGATACCTAAATCAACTTTATATATTTAGGGCGTGTCACTCCTTCAAGTATTTTCTTGAAAGCTTCAGTAATGTCTACATCGAATTTGGATTTAAGCTGAATGGGTCCAAGCAAACTTGGACATGACATTAATGTAGGTTATAGGTAGTTAAACCCTTTATTTAGGTTAGCGTAAGGTATCATTTCAACCAAGTTAACCTGCCGTAGATTGTTCAGGCTTAGTACAATCACTTTTCATCTCGGAAAATTTGTGAGGGTTGGTTTGTGAAGTTCTTTTACGAGTTGATCCATTTTTATTATTTCCCATTCCGAACTTTAGTTTTGTTTTCATGATTTTCTTAACGATCGAAGCGGCTAGCTTTTCCCTCCTTGCCAGAGTAGGATCGTCTCTCACTCTTTGAGCTTTGGAAAATAGAACTTCATCGGCGGCGTGCCGATCCTTTAAACCCGAGCTCTTGGAATAAGTGATATCGTGTTCTTTGTATGCTTCATCTAGTTTATTAATTCCTAAGTCTCCTCGAGCCAATATTTTTTCCAGTTTAGTTTCCGGTCACAGTATTGGTAGCCTGGCAAATGCATTTCGAGCGGTAACTTATCTAGGAGTTTGTATACGATTCCTGCCCCAGACTTGATAAAGGAAGCTCTTTTCGTCCAAACACCTCGCAAAATACAACTTACATCTGCCTGTTATTTTTTGCAGTGATAAGAATGGATGGTTCGGGGCCGTTAGAAGCGCAACGTTTACATTTGATGCAGTTCCTCATCTTGATATTTTTTGATTCATGGTTCTTTGTTTTATTCACGATTTTTTTTAAATCTAAACCAAAATTTTGATAAGCCACCCTTTTTTCCCGATCAGTTATGATTTGCCTTTGCTGCATTTCTGATAAAATTTCAACCATCTCCTTTCTATGCCCGTCGTGGCCGGCCGAAGCAGATTTGTACAAAAGCCTGAGCCTCTTTTTCAAGTTGTTAGGATCATCGTAATATTTGTCATCAACGCTGCTAGAATAGCCCACTTTTTAACCATACCCGTCCTTTTTTTCTTAGATTTTATCTTCTCAAATTGGAGCGATAATAGACTTATGCTTGGTGCTACGATTCGATTTGGGTTTACGAGTATCTGGGTCGTCATTGTGATAAACAGCGTTAGTATTTTTTAACATGGCCGCGTAAGCTGCTCTAAGTTCTGGCATCAGAGAAGTTTCTTTTAAATCTTTAAAAACTAGTAAATTCCAAAGCCCGCAAATCCCCACGTATTGCTCCTCCTCGACCACTATGTCATTCTCAAAAATTTTAACCTCTTTATTACCGAAGGTCAGCTCACCCTTTTTTTTGTCATATCGTAACCCGAATACTTGGTCAGTGTCCTTGGGACTTTCAAAATATTTAGCAGTGTCTCCAATCTTCTGACCAGGTAACAAACTATCGAGGGACCTTAGAGTGGCAATGTTATGAAGCTCCAGGGAAGTGAAAATGCATCAAGCTTGCACCACGAAATATGAAGGGGTGAGTTTAGGACTGGTGCTCGTAGTTGCTTATTCGGTTTTGGACTCAAGAGGAATTCGCATTATTGGAGCTTCAGCCAGACTTGAATATTTGGTGAGACTGTAATCGAAACGGATCGACAATGTTTTCTCACTAGGAGTACCTGCAGGGGACAATGATAAACCCTACAGTCTTCCTCGTCACTTTCTTATTCTTTGTAAGCTTTAATCGGGGTAATTTGCGTGGCTAGAGTGTTTTTTTTAATCGGGATAGTTTGCGAGACTAGAGTGTTTTTGATCGCCGTAGTTCGCGTGGCTGCACCGAGAACCGGTCTCGGTTTCAGAGTGCTTACTACTGGTTTTAAAAATTCTTGTAGCTATTCTTCTTCTTGCTCTCTCTCATCCAAATACCGATTTATAAACTTTTTAGTTAGAGTTTTGCGACTTCTTGTTTTATCTCCATTCTTGTGTTTAATAGGTAAAAATGAACGTTTATATCTCCCCTTGTTTTACGTTTTGTTAATTGATAAAAACCCATAAGACTTTTTCCAACAATTTTGACACGTTTTAAAGTCCGAAAGTTCCATGTTGGGGCCAACATGGTTTTCATAAATGTGTAATTTAACGCGTCCACGGCAAAAAGATTAATAAATTTGCATTGTCTCTGACCACCTGTTTTGGAATTCTTGTGTAAGACTGACTGCAATAAAAAACATCGGCGTACAAATGACGCCCTTTAGCGAAGTAACGTTCAGTGTTTTTGTTTGCTTAAAAGGCAAATGTCAAAACCAATCAGATTTCGAAATTATGGGTCCAGTTCTTTGGGCGGAATTAAATCAATTTGAGAATCATGAAAAAAGTGCCATCCCGTACAATTTTTTTCCTCACTTTCCCGAACTATAGACTGCAAAGATTTGTACTTCGATTGACATTAAGTTTTACTGTAAATCTTTCGTTACAGATGAAATTAAACAATAAGTTAGTTTTTCCACAATTTGCGGGCCCTATAATTAAACATCTGATATTTGAGGGTTGAAATGGACAATTTTTAGGTTCTTTTTTAGGCACGAAAAGTCGTAACTTTTTTTGTTATTTACATATTTTTTTAACTTTTACACAGTTACCAAACCCATGAAGTCTTTGTAGAAAAATTTAACATTGAAAACATCCGAATGAGCTACTCCATAGTCTACGTTGCACCATAATTTTACGTTGTTGAAAGAATCATCGGTGATGTACACTGCGGTAATTTTCTTGGTGACTTCCGTCAAGTTTAAAGCGTAAGATGGCAAGTTAAACCAGGTTTTGTTGATAACATTTTTGTTAAATTTCCCGTAAATTTTGTGAATAATCGTACACTCTAGTTCTAACACAGAGCGGTTTGTCTCTTGCCTTCATTCATGTGGTGTCATCATAGAGGCACCACAATAGGTAGCCATTTTAGTTCCTTTCTGTTAACTATCCCATAACTGTACTCCCATAGTTTACCATGTTGTTATATATTATGTTACGTTCTGTAAAGTCTTTAATAAGCCCTCTTACTGGCAACAAACACCCCCTTATTGTGTTGACCTACAGATGAGTAGTTCTGATTCCATAGTCTGTAGTAATGTAGTAGAAACCACAAGATGTCAAACCCACCATACATCACAGATGGCGACGAGTAGGTGCTACATACTACGTTAGTTACCAAGCTGATAAATTTTTACAACCACGAAAAGTGCTCCTAATTTCTGGTACGTGTGCAAGTTTATTCATTTGGCAATGAATTTAGTGCTCCGTAGAATTTATCGAATGAGCTTAGTTTTTCCAAAAGTGTTCTTGGGATTTAGAACTTGTGTGTGGTATCTGATGAAATTAGAAAAAAATCAATACCTTATTAGCTAGAACCGGAGAGAGCAATTAAGTTTATGATAGTTAATTTTTACAAGGGTTGTATCCTGGGGCGACGCGCCGGCGAGCACACAGTCCGTATTATAAAACTGAAGCATGTTAAAAATGAAATCTCATTAACTCTCGCAAACTTGATAGTGCTGTGCTCTTATCCGGGCTGGCGTGCCGGTGTTCATTTTCTCACCGTAGCGTTTATATAACGATGAAATTTGGTCTGTGCTACAAGCTTAGGCCAATAGTGGTGTTTTACGTTTGAGAAACGTGAAAACTTTACAAGCCTAGTCACTTTAAATTTATTTGGGCTACGTTGTAGGTTAGGGGTGGAATTTAAAAACTAGGTAGGCTACAAAATTGTTACGGTGGTTTAGTTGTTAAACAGCAATGAGTAGTCTCGAGTTGCTTCTAGGTTAAATTTAAGTTAACTAGAATTGTAATTAAATTTTCATGCTAATTTAATTACGAGTGTAGACTATATGCCTAAGACGGATGCAAAAACCGTAATTATTGAAGGTAAGCCTTCAGCTAGTGTTGATAACCTAGTTAATACGAGTAATGCTGTAGTGAGTGCAGCTACGAGCGCTAGCACTAGTGGAAATATTAGTGAGAGCTTAAATGAAAATTTAAATTCAAGTTCAAATAGCGATTCAGATATGGCAACTAAATCCGGAGCGTTATTTGCGGAATTTGATTCCTCAAATGATACTTGGGAACAATATACCAACAGAATTAGCTATTATTTTAGGGCTAAAAAGATTCCTGATGCCAAACGAATTGATTTTTTGATGGCCTCCGTAGGACAAAAAATGTTCGACAGGATTTTAAACATTATTTCGCCTGCATTACCTGATTCATTTATATATGCTGATTTTATCAAAGCTATACTTGACGATGTAGGACCGTTACCCTCAGTGGTTTCTGAGAGAGTTAAATTTTTCAGAAGAACACAGATACCAGATAAAAGTAAAAGCGAATATGTTGCTGCTTTAAAGTTTCTCACAAAATATTGTGATTTTGATAAAATAAAAGAAATCAACAATGAAATGATCAGGGACCACCTGGTGGGGGGGGGGGGGGGCATGCGCTCTGAAAGAATTCAACGAGAAATGCTTAAAAACTACGCTGGATTTAAAACAACTTCATTAGCATTGTCACTCGAATCGGCAGAATTAGATCAAGCCGAGATTCGTTCCTCTAATAAGTCAGTAAATTATGTGGCTCAACAAACTAAAAAGGCCCAATTTAGACATAAATCTTCCAAGGATTTAATATGCTTCTGTTGCGGAAAAAAACGGGCATGTAAAATCACGCTGCAAGTACAGAGATTACATCTGTGGCCACTGTCATACGGCCGGACATTTAAAGGCAGTCTGTCAGAAAAATAGCAGTTCCAAACCATTTAAAGCTACTGAACCCTCTAAAAATAGCAAGAGTTCGAAGTTTTAAGCCTAGGTCCAAAAGCAACCAAAAATACAGTTACCGTAAAAAAGTTCATACTGTAGTCCGTGAATCGGAAAGTGAATCCGAAACTGAAGCTAGTAATTCGGAAGTGGGGTCAGGTAGTGAGTATGAGTCGGAGGATGATTACTGCATTAATAATAATACTGTTGGCATAAGTGAGGCTGCGGACCAAATTTCAACAATTCCCCTGGCAACAAATAAAATAATCATTGTTGTAAATTCCATGCAAATGGGTTATACCAGTACGCTTAAATGGAATTGAGCTTCCCTTGGAACTCGATTCCGGAGCGGATGCTTCAATTATCCCTATTGAGTGGCATAGGAAGTATTTTTCAAGTTGTCCATTGAAATTGAGTCCTCATTCCATTCATTCCTACACCGAAGGAATAGAAAAGACGATTTACACAGTTAGCCTTTCAGTCAAAATTAAGGGACAAGTAGAAAACTTAGAGGCCTTAGTTTCTACCAAATACACACCAGCTTTACTGGGCAAAGATTGGCTTTCAATCTTTAGGGTTGACTATAATCCCTTTTATGATTTACAAACAAAAGTCAAACGTGTCAAGGGAGTTAAGGCCAAAATTTCACCTGTTGACACTAACGAAATAGTTAAGGATTTCCTGAACTTTTAAGTCCTGGCATGGGAAAATTTAAAAGGTATAAGGCTAAAATCCTAAACAGAAGGCTAAACCTGTGTATTGTCGTGTCAGGCCTGTTCCTTTGGCGCTTAAGAAAAAGGTTAACTAGAAGATTAGACGACTGAGTAGCCTAAACATTCTGGAACCTGTGGAAACCTCAGAATGGTCGACCCCGATAGTGATAGTTCATAAAGTTAATGGCAACATTAGAATTATCGGGGATTACAAGACAACAGTAAATCCACAATTGGAGGTGGACCATTATCCGGTTCCCACAGTTGCAGAACTGTTCAGCGAATTAGCTGGGAGTGACACTTTCAGCTTAATCGATCTTACAGATGCCTTCCTGCAAATAGAACTGGATCCTCAGTCGCAAGCGGCTCTAACGATTAACACACAATTGGGTCTTTTCCGCTGGTTGCGTGTACCTCTAGGTCTTTCATCTAGCCCTGGAATTTTCCAGCGGGTCATGACAAAAATCACCAGCAAGATTCCAAAGTGTCTTTCCTTTTACGATGACATCTTCGTAAGTGGGAAAGGGTCTAAGCATGACGACTCATTAGATCAACTCTTAACCGCTTTGCAGGATGCAGGGGCAAGGTTAAGTATCGATAAGTGTAAACTGTCTCTGGGCCACATGATTAATGTGGAGGGATTGCACACACTTCCTGAGGTTATTGAAGCTGTCACTAAGGCTCCAAACCCTACTTGTATTCAACAGCTACAAAGCTTCCTAGCGTTTGTGAATTATTACTCTAAATATTTACCAAACCTTGCGCACCTTTTGGCTCCAGTTACCCGGTTGTTAAGCCCTAAAGTTAAATGGGTCTGGGGGGCCAGAATGTGACATGGCAGTTAACTCAGGTAAACAACTTTTTCTTAAATCAAACATTTTGGTCCACTATGATCCAAAATTAAAACTGAAACTAGTCTGTGATGGCTCGCCCTACGGAATTGGTGCGTGCCTAATGCATGTCATGCCAAATAGGGAATCGCGACCAATAGCTTTCGCTTCCTGTAAGCTACTAAAGCCGAAGCTGGGTACAGTCATTTCGACCGAGAAGCACTCAGCGGGGCATGGGGTGTGAAACGTTTTCATGAATATGTCTATGGTCAGAAGTTCACACTGCAGTCTGACCAGAAGGCTTTAGTGTGGATTTATGGCCCTAAGAAAGGAATACCGCAGATGGCAGCAGCTCGAGTTCAACGATGGGCAGTAATGCTCAATGCTTACTGTTATGATTTTGAACACATTCTCGGAAAACGAAACCTAACAGCCGATGCTCTGTCTAGGCTGCCACTCCCTAACACTGAGGAGTTTGAGGAAGCAGAAGCCCAATATAACGTTTTGGCCGTAGAAACAATATCAAATTTGCCTGTTTTAAACGAAACGTTGGTGCTTGAAAGCCGAAAGGACAAGCTTCTTTCGAAGGTTTAACGTTACGTAAATCATGGGTGGCCTGCTGTTTGCGATAATCCGGACATGACTCCGTTTTTCACACGTCACAACGAAGTCTCCGTCGAATCTGATACTTTGTTTTGGGGGTATAGAGTCGTCGTGCCTTCTGCCTTGCGTAAACAAATATTAAACAATCTGCACAGTTCACACCTTGGCATTGTGAAACTTAAAGGCTTGGCTAGATCTAATGTGTGGTGGCCGTCTATTGACGCGGATATCGAAAAGAAAGTTAAATCATGCAATAATTGTCAAGAATTTAAGGGCACTCAACCTGCAGGTCCCAAGCACAGCTGGGAGTATCCTATTAAGCCTAATGCGCGTTTTCACGCTGATTTCCTTGGATCGTAAGATAACTACATGTTTTTGATAATGGTGGACGCTCACAGCAAAATACCGTTTTTACATAAAATGAAAATTACGACATCTGCTAAAGTTATTGATATTTTCAATACGGTTTGTTTGATTCACTCGTTATGGATAACGGGAGTCAGTGGATGTCTCAAGAGTTCAAATCGTGGTTAAAATTAAATGGAATTCGACACCTGACGGGGCCTGGTTTTTACCCTTGGGTGAACGGTTTGGCTAAGATTTAGGTCCGAAATTTTAAACACGTTTACAAGGCAGCAAGGCGAGGACGGGTCTACTATCCAAGAAAGTATTAATGCTTACTTAATTACACTAAGTTCTACCACCCAGGCCACAGCTGGTAAGCTTTACTCTAATCGATTAATAAAATCTCGTCTCAATTTACTCTATCCTGATCCAGTAACCGTTGCAAAACCCAACCAACAGAAACAAATTAAAAGCACACAGCACCGTAAACTGCTGAAATACATGGTTGGTGAAGAAGTTTGGTTTCGTGATTTTAGTTTTACCAATAACAAGCCATGGGCTAGCGGAATAATTAATGAGCTGTTTCTGCATCAATTATACATGGTACTTACAACTGAACAACAGCTCGTGCGAAAGCACCGTGACCATCTCCGTCCTAAAATTGCAGAAGACTTCATTGACAGTTTGATCAATGCAAATAATCCGTTGTCAGAATCTGCCAAGGCGAGCGTGAATAAATTTGTCGATAATTGCGATGAACGCGCTAAATCGAAAAACGGCAGTCTTTAGGCGGAAATAGTAACCAAACGGAAAGTCAGCTGACTCCTGCACGTTTTGAATCTAAGCGCCGTTTGTTAGGCCAATCACGAAGAAGCATTATTGCTATGTCATTGCTTCAGCCAATCAGGGATGCCTCACCTGATATTCAGCGAGATCCAGCACCAGGGTGCAGCACATTACGAAACAATTCACCCCGTACATCCACAGTGGTTGAGTCTGCTGACGTCAGACAGCGAGCCTTGTCTCCATCCTCCAGCGCACTCTTACGAGAAAATAAGGAGACAGAGGGCCCTAAGCCTGCGATATTAACAACGCAGTCTCCGAACGCAACGTCAGCAGAGCCTGCTAAGGTGAAGGCTAGATACAAAGCTAAAAAACGTAAGACTGTGCGGAGCGATGATTCGTCAGCACATTCTCAAGACACTACAAATTGTCCTAAGCGTAACTGCAAAGTTCCAGAGAAACTTAACCTTTAAACAAAATTACGTAATAAATACTACTTTGGCTGTTGGTTAACCACGTTGTTTAAATGTTGTAATCGGTTATATGTAAACTCAACGGAGGGTTTCGTTTTAACTTGTGCGGTGATCGCGAAAATGTCAGGTCCTTCGTTAATTGTGCATGGGAGAAACCGTGTTAATTTTAAACTGTTCCTTGAATCTGGAAAAACGTTTTATGCCATTGTTATTTGTGAAAAAGTTATTTTTCGGTTTTAATACTTTGTTCTTTTCTTTTCATGACAAATCCTTTGGATGTCCACTAAATGCTGATGGAGTATTAAAAAATCAGCTTTATGGATATCCAAAAGTACTAACAACATCTGCAAACAGCTGTCAGTACCAGAACAGCGAGCAGATAATGGCGTCAACATCTTACATTTAGCCTACTCTGTTGCTAACTACGAATTCGCCAGAAAATTGTACTTATGTAAAAAAAAAAAAAGGATACGCACATTAAGCTTTATAATTGTTAAAAAATAAAAGATTAAAATTGTTAAATTGTACCCGCATCAGACTGTCAAGTTTTCAGACAGGTCTTAACTAAAAAAATTTTATGTAACAGCTTTCACGAAATGTTTAGTTTCTTCTCTTTGAAAGCAAACAATTTGTAATTCCTGTAAGACAGACAGTGACTAACAATAGATGTAAACGAAAAAATTAATACATTAATATTTTCAGCTAGAAAATAGTATTTTTTTTTTAGTTCTCTGGTTTTATTGTGGGTTCGTCATAGAGGCACCACAATAGGTAGCCATTTTAGTTCCTTTCTGTTAACCATCCCATAACTGTACTCCCATAGTTTACCATGTTGTTGCATATTATGTTCCATACTGACATATTATGTTCCATACTGACTCTGTAAAGTCTTTAAGAATCCCTGTCACTGGCAATAAACACCCCCTTACTAGAGTCGATTAGACTCTTATGCAAACGGTTTGTCTGTCTGTCTGGGTGTCTGTCTGTCTGGGTGTCTGTCTGTGTGTTCGTGCCATAACGTTTTAACGAATTATCGGATTTCTGTCCAATTTTGCACACAGATTCTATGGCACATTTCTAGGTTTAAGTTCGAAAATGGATCGAATCCATTGGGGAAATCCTCCGCTAGAAATAATCAAAGATTTTTGTTCGCAGCAAACGTACGAGGTTCGTTATTTTTTCATCAGCCGACTGACGTCATCCATCCACGACCAATTACTGGGAACTATGTAGCCTTCGTCAGCGGTAGACGTCACAACCAACCGACCAATGACTGGTAAATTATAGCACAGATCACTGACGTAGGCACGCGGCTCCTCTGATCCAGATTCGTACGAACTGGATAATAAGCTTGTATAGTTATGTCGGCATGCAAAATTAGCGTAGACTTAGGCTACTTGTTTGGACAATATTTCATGACTTTGATGCTTAGTATTTTTTTTGGGGGGGACAGAAGTATTTAAAACAACTTCTACTGTATGACTTTTTTGTTGTCAGGGGAGGGGGGGCACAAATTCATAAAACTACTTTTGGGCAATGACTGTGCTATCTAGATATTTCATCCTTATCAGTCGTGCGACGTTAACAACTTAACGTAGCAGTCGGATAAATGAAATGTTCAAAATGCCGAGAATAAACAGTCTGGAGGCTTCCCGTATCTTAAAACTGCCAAACGGTGCTGAATATTTTTAATGTTGATTCACTTCACTAGTGTTCCAATTAAACTTACAGTTTAAAATGAAACCGATTGAAGAATCGTAGTGGGCTCGTCTTTAATTGAGAAGTGCGCGCCGCCATGCCATCCGACGCAGTTAATCAAAACATGTATGGGAAATTGATGCAAAAAAAGCTAGAAATGCAAGCGATCACTGGTTTTACGGTTGCATACGCGTCGTGGAACCGCGGCCAAGGAATCATTTGGGTTTTAGTATTGTATTCTTAGGAGGGGTAATTATTCACACGTATTAGACAATTAGTAGCCATATCGATTGCTGTATTAGCAAGGGAAAACTAATCGACTCTCACTATAATTGGTTTAATCAAGTTTATTGTGTTGACCTACAGCTGAGTAGTTCTGATTCCATAGTCTGTAGTAATGTAGTAGAACCCACAAGATGTCAGACCCACCATACATCACAATACACTTTTTTTGCAAGAAGGGTAACAGGGATAAGCCACGTGCATAGAATTGGATAATTAAATGTAGTCAAAGACACGGGTTTTTGCTTGTCAAACTCGATCTCTAGTTTTTTACAGATGTACCGTTTAAGATTTTTCAACAGTTTTTGAGCTTCCTGGTCGCTGGGCGAAATCCAACCTTTATATTTTGATTTTTCGTACGAAACGTGAGTCCTTGAAACTGAATGGAAGGAGAAAAGGAAAACTTTACACCATTGTTAATCTTTGCACCTTTCTCGTTCTTAACTTGCTGCAAGTTTTTTTTGGAAGAGATTGGAAATATTTGTTTGCCAGGATGGTTGAGACATTTTGAGGTTAATTATTTATTTGAGGTTCTGCTGGAATCACTTGAACCTGAACAGGTGTGGAATCGGAAGGAGAACACAGTGATGGATAGCATTTCAAGGCCCGGGTTTAGCTGAAAAACAGCTTCCCCACATTTCACCTTAACGGCCGATAGCCGTTAGTTAAACACGTGTGACATTCGTCACCAACATTCCCGGGACATAACTGACATATCCTGTAATTGGTTAGACATTAGAGTCAATAAAATAGGGAAAAATATTCCCAAGCAAAACTCTTAGGTAAATGCCTATGCAAATATTAACTGCTGACAAGAAACACAATTAGTAAAAAAGTAAATATTTACATTTAGTAAAGAGTAAATTCAAACAAGTGCTTTAAGGCTTGACACTTAATAGAGAAAAGGGTGAATAAATAAACTTTCCGTGGTAGAGACATTACAAATTTGGCCTCAAATCACCTTAAACTAATCGCTACATAAGGTGGTTTCCATGCTTTTATCTCGCCAAAAATCGAAACGATTTTTGCAACATCGATCATCAGTCAACGCAAAAGTAGTCACTCATAACAGCTGTTAACCTTTTACCAGGTACATTTTTTGTCAACGGATCTGCTGGCATCTCATCCGTGGGACAAAAGATCGGAGCAATGTTATTTTTTCAACCTCATCTCGCACGAAATTCACTTTACGTAAGTAATGCCTTGATTGCGCACTACCGCCGTTAGTGACGAGATCAATGCCGGAGTTGGAGTCAGTGTGAACTACCTGAGGGCTCAATTCGAAGAGCAAACCTCTTATAACGAATAGTTCCTTTAATGTATCTGCCATGGCGTTAACTTCAGCCTCACATATCGAGTGCGCAACAAGATTTTGAGTATTCTAGACCAAGCAATTGGCAAGTTACCCAAGCAGATCAAATACCCACTGACACCTTTGCTCCCGGATACAGAATCCCAAGATGCATCTGAAAAAGCTTGCAAGTTTCCAACTTTCGTAGGGTCATAGTGCAACTTAAGGTTTTTTGTACCTTTTAAGTAGCGCCAAATACGCTTTAAAGCAGTTAAATGGGCCAGCTTGGGGTTTACCGATTGTCTAGCCAATTGAACAATATTGAACAAAATGTCTGGTCTGCTATGGATTCCCAGAAACATTAAGGACCCCAACATTTCAAGGTAGGCCGTTTTATTGACCTGCTGAGAGCCCGGGCAGTCGCCCAGCACCTTTAGTGTTGCAGAAACGGTTCTGACTGGGTTTGCTTCGGACAATCCAAAGTACTCCAATTTGTTAGACATGTACCTTGAATTACTTAAGGTAATGTAAGAACCAGCATGCTCAATTTCGTAATCCATATATTTATAGTCAGTTACTTCAACAATTTCTAAATGAGCTCTTAAATTGGTGAGGAAGGATTGATAGACTTCATCACTTTTCACACTAATCAGCTTATCGTCCACGAACAAGCAAAGGTACAGTAAACTATCACCAAAGGTTTGCACAAATATTCAAGGGTCGTAGTTTGATTATGTTAAGCCTAGGCGTCGGAAAATGTCGCTGGTACATTGATACCAAAAGAACAGTAATCCACTGACTGGGCTTAAAAAACACTCGGGGTAGAACAACAACAACAACTTTAAATTTTAAGCACTTATACACGTTTGTGCCTTGATCACAAATAAAAGCATTAAAAACAAGAATTGGGAGAACCCCACTATCCAATAACATAAAACGTCGCCATA
>JAHWFP010067905.1:3897-18564 GCA_023313725.1 Lithobius niger | reverse complement strand
GCTGTAAATTGCCATGTAAAGCATTTTAAAACGCCCATATGGTGATTCAAAGTAACCTGAAAGGTGGCTGAAAAGCACCATACAAGGTGCTTTAAATTACCATGTAAAGAGTTTTAAAACATCCACACGGTGATTTAAAATAACCTGAAAGGTGGTTGATAAGCACCACACAAGGCACTAAAAATTGCCATTTAAAGCATTTAAAACGCCCTCACAACAGAAGATTAAAACCCAGGAAAAGTGTTGAATGACTTCTGAAAGACACTTCTACGCGTGATCTTTTACACAAAACAAGAGTTTTAAAGAAACCTGAAAGGTGCAAATAGAACTTGAAAACACTCCAAAAGATGTTTACATGGCACCCTTTCAGGTTGAGCTCACTTATTTTGGAACCCGCAAAAGTGATTTTTTTAACACCTTAAAAGATAGAAATGAAGAAGCAAACACCCAAAAAAGAGTTATTAATGCCAAGGCGAAGGGTGTTTTATAACACCAATAGCCAAGGGTGTTTCAAAACTCCTTTTAGGAGGGCCCCACAGTGACAACTTAAAAACACCCCTAAAGAGCTCAAAACTCACCTTTTTTTCTTAGAGTGAACGATGGCTATGGTGGTGAGAAAACGAATTATCAATAAAAATGTGTGATACGAGCCCTATTCTTCGTGCTCACTTAGTGACCATTTGGTTTGTACAATACCTGGACATTCGTGTTACAAACCTGCCAGCCAAAAAAGCCGACCTCAACCCCACACAAAGTATACGGGAACTGAAGAAGCGGAATGGTGCACGAGATCTCCTTAACGTGCATACACAGAATTATTTTCGAGGAAAAGGTGTAGTAGAATGGAAAACAATAAGATAGGACCGTGAATATATCCACGTATTGTTTGACTCAATGCCATGAAGGATCCTAGCCGTAGTCCAAGCCAAAGTCGAAAAGTGAAACTTTTTTTAAATAAGATTTTTTCAACTGAAGAAAAAAACTACTGCATTTTTAGCCTACCTAGGAGCCGTAATTTTAAGACAACATACAATTACTTGAAATATGTTCACATCACGTATTTTATACTTTTAAGTTTTTCCTTTGCATGCAAATCTTGAGTAACGGTAAGCTGGGGGAGCGCGATGCATTAATCACCCTTGCTCCCCTAACCCCTCCCCGCCACCCACCTTCCCCATACCGTCGCTACTATTGACAGGAGCAGACTCATGCGGTTTTTTATTTATTTTGTTTTCAGAATCGCTGCAGCATCAACTACTAACTTCGTGCAGCCAAACTGTTACTCAGGGAAAGTAATGGAACTCAGTAAAACGAAACTAAGCACCCTGTAGGCTTATTTCTTTCTGACTTAAATCCATGTAAGGCAAACGTGAACAAGCGGGGTGGGAGATAACATCCATCAGTCTCGTGTTCAATACTCTACGTAGGAGTTTAAAAAAACCACACACATTTTAAGGGATTATTGTTTGGGTGCTGTGCCATTCCGGCCCCTTCTCACTCTTCGTTTAATAACCATAGCCCAACAGGGTAGGAGATAAAATCCGTCTTCATGCTCAACACTTTAAGAAGGAGTTGTAAATTTAATAAATATTGCTGTTTGGGAGCTTACTCTCTGACTTTTCGTTTGCTAACCATAGATCCAAAATAATTTTCTTTTATCTCTACACCGCTGGTAGTAGGGAGAGGGGGGGTGGAAGAAAATATCCAAAATTGTCCCGGGTCTTCCTGGCAGGGTGTCTCGCTCCTACGGGTTCAAAAAAGGAACCGTGATGTGGTTCCCCCCCCCCCAATATTATTACTAGGTTTTAAAAAAAAATGTTTTCATTTTTAAAGGGTTTTTTCCCCCCCCCCCCCCCAATAAATAAGTTTCCTGGTCTGGAGAAGGGGACCTCAATTTAAAGTTTTCCTGAGCCCGGGGAACAACAAATGTAAGTAATATGCCAACACTCAACACTTTGCACTGCAGCTCTCCCCTCCTATTTGGTTGACATAATACAACCTGTCGAGCAGGGAAGCTTGACCAAGCAGGGAAGCATCGAGCAGCGAATGTGACAATGGGAATACCTCTGACTGTACATTGTAAAGTGCTCATATTTGTATTTTTATGCAGTAAAGTACTTTTGAGGGGGTCCGGCAAACTCAGCTAGGGGGTCTGGGGCAGAGCCCCGGAAACTGAAGCATTGTATGCTATTTTAGTGCCTGTTTCTGGCCTCCAGTGAACACAGAAGCAGCAACATTGTCAAGTAAATTTTGGTGATTTTTTTTTAATCGTTCTTTAGGATGGTATGTTTCGTAAAAATGTTATTGTGACCTATCATGTTTTTTTTTTAGATATATTTTTTTTTAGCTTTTTAAACTGTTCTCGGACTTTTGAGACACCCTGTATGCCCACAGCCGTAAGAAAGATACTCAACACCTAAAATACATAAGAAGCCAAGAAACCTGGTGCCAAGGCTTTCCTACAAAGTTCTTTGTAAAACCTATACTTGCAGTAATAGTACTAATAGGTTCAAAGCCTTGTAAACACTCACAGCTCGGGGGGTCTCGGGGGCTTCCCCCTACCCCCCTCCCCAGAAGCTGATCCGTTTTTGGAAATGTTGACTGTTGAAAGTGCCATTTTTTAGGTCAAAAAATGACATTTTCATCCAGTTGGTCAGTGCGTTTTTGATCCACCCCCCCCCCCGCCTCCTTTTGACGGGACGTCATACGACCCCTCCCTTGACAGGGTCCAAAACCTTCATGACGCCCCATTTTCTCCAGCCTCCCCGCCAATAAATAATTACCGGTCCCTTAGGGTAATTTTTGCCCTCATTTCGTGGCTTTGGGTTGCTTTTGTTCTATAATATGAGATCTTATGAACTCTTATCGTCAAATTTTAGACCTTTGAAATTGTTTAAATTTTTTAACAAGTTTGATTTGGAAAATGTAGTGTCTGCATACAAATTCAAATTTAGTGGCGATAGGTTAACAGAAAAAAAAAAACAACAGAAAATCGAACAGCGAATTCAATTTTTCCAACTCGGTTTTTGATTTTGCCAACTGTACCCGGTTTTCAAGAAGTACGGCTTTAGTTCACGTTTCTGTTTTACCTAAAAGGAGCCATTCAAAAACCACGTGGCCGTTTTTGAAGCCATTTTTAACCCCACCCCCCCCCTCCTCCCTTTGTGGTCATATGTGGTCAGGCTTTGGATCCCCACCAAAAAAACATGGGGCTCATTTTTACCCCCCCCCCCCCCTCCAACTTAAGAAAAATAACAACTTCATGTGTTTTTGACAATGTGGTACAACTTCATATAAAATTTGTGTTATTGTGCCGTACCACATTTGGTGAATTGATAGTGTTAGACATGAGTAACCCAACGATAGGCACCCTCTTACTCCACTTTCGCTTTTATGTATGATTGAAATCCTCTCTCCAGTAAAAGTAAAACTATTAATTTCTCCGTTCCTATTCAATATATTTCGACCAAACTTGGCCAGACAGTAGGCCTAGATAAATATGGAAAGTATATTTATACTAGCTTTTATGCAATTCCGTGCAAGAGTAAACGTAAGGAGCCACACGTAAATTTAAAAACTCTTCACTTCTTGTTGAGGTTGTTCATGTTCTTGTGTGACACGGTTTCAGATAAAACTACTTCACCTACCAAAAATCTAAAACAAGATCTAAGCCAGAAATCTCTTTGGGCTTCATCCTCACAGAGACCACTTTGTCAATTGGTTGAGCCATTCCGGAGTTATGGGACCCTGAACGATCATTTTGATTGTTTTACATTGTTTTAAACATTGCAATTAGGCAACAATCCAATCAGCAAATGCCAGACCCATTGTTATGTCTTTGCTAAAAAGCTGATTGTTGACTTTCCAGCTGATTAGTGACTTTCCAGGGGCTCTGTTGCGACAGATTGGTATTAGTGTAATGTGCAGTATTGTGTGGTTGAGTAACTTTGGCGTTGTAGTTACAGGTTAATTGGAGAGTACAACTAGAGGTCATGGCTCCAGAATAATAAAATTTTATTGAATTGAAAGAATCCGTGTTTCCGCTAAACACATATAGTTTTAAACCACACTAAGCAACGTCTTCGGCCTCGAAATTGGCAGCTAGAAACGATAAAATGGCGTATTTATTTCGTAGATTCAAGCTTTCAGAGCTGAGCTGAATTGTTGCAAGGAGAGCAGCAACAATTGACTGCATGCGTAAGCCTTTGTAGCGCGACACCATAGTCGCAAAAAAAGAACACGGATTACAAAAAAAAACGTCAAGTGACTGTAAAAAAAAGAATTATATGATCGAATTTTCACTTTACTTGTTAAAATGTACACGGATAAAAATTAATGATTTTTAATTTAAATAATCAAATGTGTAATTGAGAAAATTACATCTGTTTAAGTGCTGTTGTGCTTTACCAATCATATATTTAAAACGTAAAGCACAACAGCACTAGATGCAATTTTCTTAATTATACATTTGATTATTTCAATTAAAAATCATCAATTTTTATCCGTGTACATTGTAACACGTAAAGTGAAAATTCAATCATACCACCCCCTTTTTTAACGGCACTCTTGACATTTTTGTTTGTAATAAACGCAGCTGTTTGACTCATCGTGTGAAATATTTTAACTAAATTTTTTGGTGATCTGCAAGGGTCGGTAGAATAAACGTCATCCGAGATTTGTAACTGAGACGGAAATTAGAAAATAGTAGCTTAATGCATTCATTATTACGTAGACCATCACTGCATTGGATTGACCCAGTGAAGCACTCGACGTTAGCCGCAAACTATTTAGATGAATTTAGTACGAGTCAAGGAAACGCAGTATTACGTTGTCGAAGATTTCTACCACAAACCACGGTATTTTTCACCACTATTCAGGATGTGCAGCTCCGTTGACTGGGGCCCAGGCGTTATAGTGATTTCACACGGAATAATTCATCTCGGGCTGTGGGCTGGCCGCGGCCGGATGCGACCAGCCCTCTTTAGCAGATTCAGGAGGGCCAGCGCGACTTGATTTCAGTCGGTTTAATTACAAGCGGCCATTGTCGGCATCAGGGGCGTAGCGACAGGGGGGGGGGGGGGGGGGGGGGGGGGCCCCCCGTCCCCCCACTCATTCTCCCAGTCGGCAAATTCGTGAAAAGAATTAAACTGTCGTCGTACGTGCACTTTTTAATATTTGTTCACGCGATGAAATTAGAGTCGGCATTTCACCTTTGTTCATTTGCTCTTCTCCCCATTCGAGAAATTCGTCAAAGGAATTAAACTGTGTTGGCAATACATTTTATTATTTATTACACAGGAAGCAAAAAACGACTCGGCATTTCACCTTTGCTCATTGACTCTTTCCCAGTCAGCAAATTCTTAAGTTGAGTAAATGTTTTGGAGCAGAAAACAACATTTCGTAAGGGGAAAAAATTATGCGAGTCGTGTCATCGCTTCGTTTTTCTCTTTTCTGCATACTTTAACTTTTCTGTGAATCGTCACTTCGTAACTAATCTTGGGGAAGGATTCAGTCACCGCACTGTGACCTCGTATTGACACCTGCACCAGGGGTGGCGTCACAGGGGGTAAGAGGGGGGGGGGGGAGCCCCCGTCGGGGACGCCTTGCCCTCCCTGTCGGGGAGTAACTGAAATTGTCGTCGGGGAACAGCTGGAAGACTGAGTCAACATGACGACATAAAATCCGTACAAATTTTGGAGAAAAAAGCTGTAAATAGAGTTGGCCGTAAGTTGAAACGTAAGCAACAGTACTTTTCAAACCTAAATTATTCAGTGTTACTTAACGTTAAAGTAGTAATATTTAAAAAATAATTTAAATTCATCAGTTAATTTATTTTGTAAAAAAATGCATAATAAAAAAACAGAATTTGGTCAGAATTAGGTTTTTACGTCCTCTCTTGCTGAAGAATGTTTACGAGAAACATCCGAAATTTGCTTAACGAGTGTTTCAAACATGTCTCGGGAAGCCGAAAATAGGCCCTCAAATAGCGTAAAATGCTTCAGCTGCCCCGGACCCCGTCAGGGGAAGCCTACAACGCTCCCCTAGAACCCCTACCTGGTTTTGCCGGCCCTTTGCCAAAGTAGAACAAAGTTTCATACAAGACGTTAATTTTCTTTGCCCCCCTGTCGGGGGGTCGTTGGGGCGCCCCCCCCCCCCCATCTGCAGTTGGCTGGCACCGCTACTGATGTGCACAATAGGGTTCATCCTAACTAAGGAAGCGGAGGAACGGTTTGTTTATTACGAAGTATTCATCACCACCTTACTGAGTACTTACTAGTTGTACAGCCTTATGCTGACTGAAATTGATTGTCCCATCCCGAAAAAAAAAGTTTTAATATACAAAACTATCATTTGGAAACTCGTTTCCGTAAAAGAATTTGGTACACAAAAAATTACCGTTTTATGCATTAAAGCACATACGGTCAGCAAATTTAATTCGTTCAGTTTTATTGAGATTATGACTTCCAGTAAAAAATACGATTTCTAAATGCTAACACTCGCCAAAAACTAAAAGAGGAAAAAAAATTGAACGTATTAGTAGACGTCCTACTATTTTTTTTTTTGGGGGGGGGGGGGTGGTATCTTATTTTTGGCCGAATCATAATATTTTTTTTAACGATCTCTTCGAATTTTTGTAGCCTTTCACCGAGTAATTAAATTAAGTGTTAAAGTCACACTATCAGAATAAAATCGTTAAAATATCTAAGGACAATAATACGTACATTCATAGCAAAAGCACTAGCGTATGGCACCATCACATCAACTTGCTTTTATCAAAGCAGCGGAGCAGCTTAGCTGTCTTTAGATTATTCAGTAAAATTTAAACGTGCTGTTGTTCGCTAAAATAACGTAAAACGATCTATAATAAGAAAATAAAGAATCTCACGTTTTCAACTTCGATGGGTTCAACGATGGAAATCTGAGGGAACGATAAGGAACTATTAAGGAAAATTATAAAACCATTTAACATATACTGTATGCCACCAAGTTTCCGTGATTCGAAGTATATATCAGAACAAACGTTGGTGGCACCAACTCTCACCTACCAACTGCGGTCACTTCAATTAACGGACATACCTGATAGTTTTCTACACCTGCCAGTGTCTAAAGGCAACGTATATAGGTTTGCATAAATACGACTACGCACATTTTTCGAATAAACCTAATTGGAGTCATTCATTTAAGTTATAAACGTCACAAGAGCAGTTTAAAGTAGAAAATGAGCCAAATATGAACCGGTAATTGTGATACCATCCCTTAGTAAAACGGGCGTGGCTCGGTCCTTAACAGTAGTAGACCCTTTTCATTACTCATGATTCAAAGAGGATATTCCTACCCTTCGAATAAACCTAATTAGAGTCATTCATCTAAGGTCGCCCGCGCACTGAGCGACTTGGCCGCGCTGCCAGGTTGCTGCAACCAATGAAACTGATTAGTGCGTGGTTTTACATAAACGGTAAGCATTCTCATTGGCTGCAGCGACCTGACCGCGCGAGCAAGTCGCTCAGTGCGCGGGCGGCTTGAGTTATAAACGTCACAAGAGCAGTTTAAAGTTGAAAATGAGCAAAAATTGAACGGTAACTGTGATACTGCCCCCTAGTAAAAAGTGCGTAGCTCGTTCCCTAATAGTAGTAGACCTTTTCCCTTGCCCTTTATTCAAAGAAGACATTCCCACCTCTCGAGTGAACCTATTTTGCGTCATCCATCTACATTAGAAACGACACAAAAGTATTTTAAAGCTGAAAATGAGCGAAAAATTGAACCATAACTGTGATACCAGCCACTAGTAAAACGGGCGTGGCTCGGTCCCTAATAGTGGTAGACCCTTTTCATTACCCTTGATTCAAAGAAGACATTCCCACCCTTAGATATAAACAACTGATATACAAACCGTTTTTGTGAAACACTAACGGTTCTTGCATAATAGGCCAAATGGCAACAAATCGAGTAATAATTTGGCTCAATTTTGGTCGCCATCTTCTATGCTCAAGGTTTACAGCCTGGCACCCTTCAGAAACTTTAAATGCACATCCTTTTGAGTAGGTGCCAGCAAAAAACTGCCCTCACAATGTAAGGTACATTACAATTTCTTTTGTATATCCATATGTGTATTACATGCATTTTTTAAGTATAATATTAAAATTAAGCCTATTTTTTTCCAGGAAAACGGAAGCTTTTTCCAGTAAGGATCAACCATGAAACCTTTTGTTGCAATTTGTGGTGGGTTAAATCACGGATTTACTGGCCTAATGCTGCGCGTTATAAGGAGCCTCCGAGATCGTTTGGCTGTTTACGTAGAAATAAAATTTCTAATGGGCCACTAAGATGGGCACGGTAAAATTAGTGGGGGAGAATGAGACAATGTCTTGCCCCCCCCCCCCAACCACCACCACCGCCACACAGTTTCCCCAGTATGCGAAGGGCTAAAGCATTAAAAAAAATTCGCGATGGAAGTCGGCAAATCTTAGACCATAGTCGGGTTTTTGGGGCCTGCGCCCCCCTGCTTACTAAGGCTTCGCTACGCCCCTGGTCGGCATCCTTGTTTTGGCAACAACCAGTGGCGGGCGCGCGTTCGGATTTCAGACGGAATAATTAAAGCATGCCCAGCAGCGCCAGCCCGTGCTGGCCGGTTGTTGCGTAGCGGCCGTCGTGGCTCGCTTGCGCACGGCATGGGACGGCACGGCACGTAACATTATTCCGTGTGAAATCATGGACTTATATGATATCACACTATGTGGTAAACTCCATGGTCGATGTGAGAACAATATAAAAACATTGTAAGGCCGAGTCAGATGGTATGTGCAGAAACTCTTCTACGGTAAATGTACCAATCCATTGGTACAAATCCATTGGTACCAATTCCCTTTAATGCAGTGGCCACGTGGTTTATTTGGAAAAAAAACCATCCCCCTTAGGGGTTGCTTGTGGCCGAACGCCAACCCCCCCCCCCCCCCACACCCCCCTTGCCGACCACGTGGTTTTTGAATGGCCCCAAACCAAGGCGCTGATGGACTGGCAGACGAACTGGTAAATCAAATAGGCATCTCTGCATTAATGTTTGATATTTTATTTGATATCACAACTTCAGACGGCGATAACTTGGTAGAAATCCTTACTAAGTTTTTTTTTTATGAAGAGTTTGTTGATGTTTCAGCTTTACCGAAGAAACTTTTTAAATCCTGGCAGTGATGTTGTGTTTTGGTATATTAATGTATCAGTAATTTTCGACCCTCATAAAATACCAGTTACGAGTTGCTCCACGCTGAAACCCCTTCTGAGATGCACTGTCTAACAGAAGAACTAAAAGAAGTAAAATAGTCAGTCAACTCAATTTTTAGTTTTGCCAACTGTGTACGATTTTCGTGAAATAATGCTATCACTACTTGAAACTCGGTGGGAATACAGTTTTGTGCATTTTTGTTTTTATTTTCTACAGTGATGATACTTTTAAGTCATGGTGGTGACACAGCAAACATAACGGCCAACTACTTCTTTTTCCAACTAGTTATGACCAAGCTATGTAGGAGTCCAGTGGATATGAGGAGAGCTGCAGGGAAGCAACCAGAAATGACCAGGGGCTGCGTTTCAGTTACTTCCACGCTACACAGAAGCGTTGCGAAGACTGATGAAAAAATTTTTTTTAACTTTACTTTCAAACTGACTGAATGACAATAATAATTAGCCAGTACTCGTGGAAACGGGAATTTGCAGTGAAAATTTATTCGAGTTTGCCAACTCAGCGACTCGAATTTGCCAACTGTATGCGTTTCTTGGATGGTTGGGGGCGGAAGTGGGGGGGGGGGGGGGGGAGCTTCCCCACCCCCCAGTCGCTATGGCCCTGGATTTGATCGGTGACTGAAAAGGGGGCCCTGGTAAAGTCCCTACCCGTCTACCCGTCTAGGATAATGTGTCAGACTGCTAGTTCCTCTTAGCGGCTGTGGGATCTTTTCTGCACCTTATTTTGGCCTCCTGTAACTATTGGGAGTTTCCTGGATCGAATTCCTGGAACTTCCTGGAAGTTTTGAAGAAAAAAATACAAACCGAAACAGAACATTTTCGGAAAAAAATTTGGAAAACTCGACTTAAAAACAATTGTATGAAAAAAAGTCTGATAGATTTTGGCCACAACACATATTTGGAAAGTCGACTTAACAAAACAAAACAACAAAATTTTGTATGAAAAAACAGGGTGGCGTGCAAGAGCTCTCGACGAAATTCCCTGATTTTTCCAGGTTTTCCAGACCAATACTGACACTTTTCCCCGACTTTTTTTGGTCGAAGGAAGGTGGAGTACAGAACTAAAAAATGTTTTTCCCATACGACTCGAATCGCAATTTCGCTTTACTAAATCAAAAATGTGCACTTCCCTAACTGGTATTGGTAAAGAGTAGGAAAAGGCCGGAATCTGAACAAAACTAGAAACGCACTTAGGCCCACAGTACTTACGCCTAAGGAGTTTTCACTTTATCTGTAATGAAACAAACAGGACATAAAGTTTGAATTGAAATAAAGTGAAAGTTTTAGAAGTAAACAATTAAATCCGAATTACCTATTCTTTGTGGGTGGAAGAGACTTTCCGGAAACTGTTCAAATTCCATGACTTTCAGTATATATTTATCAAATTTTTTTACCTGATTTTTCCCAGAATTTCCCAGACTTGTTAAATTTCCTTAATTTTCCCGTTTTTCTCCGGTAGAAAGCCACCCTGAAAAAATTGAAAATTTTTTCCGGTAGATTTTGGCCACAATACATTTTTTTTTTCCCCGAGGAGTTTATTTATGTTTGGGAGTGGGACGTACATCAAATTGGCGGACATATTGGGACGGGGACATCATATTGGCGGACAAATGGATCTGTTCTGGGTTCAAAATCCTTCACTCCACACCTTGTCCTTCGTAGGACAAGGTAGGAGAACTGTTTGAACGAATCAGTTTCCGCCTATCGCACGAATTCGGTGACTCACGGTTCACCGAACGGGAAGGCATAGGAGAACAGAGTGGGTACATTGGGGCTTGGGACAGCAAGGTGGGGGAGATTTGGGCTTGGGCGGACACGGCGGGGAACATTTGGGGCTGGGAGGACAATGTGGGGAACCATTTCGGCGCATTACTGCCCGCACTACCTCCCGTAGAACCGCCCGGACAAGGTGCGGGTGGGAACGGCTTGAATTCATGTCCGGGACCCCTTGGGTAAGGTGTGGGACATTTCGATTTGGGAGGGGCGCTAGGAGACGCATTACTGCCCACACTACCACCCGTAGAACCTCCCGGACAAGGTGCGGGTGGACACGGCTTGAATGCATGCCCGGGGACCCTCGGATAAGGTGGGGGCAGGCCGCGGGTGGTTGGCAATGCGACGCTGGAGGACAAGGCAGGCAAGGCACCAGTGGATTTGTCTCTGGGGCGCTTGCTAGTATCTCCCCGCTACGTGCTTAGCAACCTAGCTCTACACTGCGGTTGAGGGCGTCACGGACGAAAAGCTTCAGCCAGCCCCGGTGTTTAAATGGCAGGCAGAGAGCTCTCTGAACGTAGAATTTGACGTCCCGAGTAGAAATACATAAAATAAGCTCCTCACCTTGGGTGCCTTCGATAACTACCAATCCAAACTCAACCATCTAGAGGCAGTTTGGTACCCGTTAACACACAGAATGCCCATGAGCAAACTCCGCTCTACCTCCAGACTGGATGAGTTTCAGTTACCAGATAAAAAAAACGTAATAATGCTACCGCCTCTTCAAAATTATGCTACATTATGCTACCAACCATGGAAAAAATGCCACAATAATGCTATCAACCTCAGACATTTTGAAATGTTTTCTGAGAGCAAATATTGCTACAAACAAGGCAGCTAGCGAACACAGTAAAGAGACTACTGACTATTATAATGATTAATAAACAAAAACGGAACGCTAAATGTTTAGAGTAAGGGTCTAAAAGTCAAAACCTAGAAGGAACACAGACAAGCTTTGACAGTCAGGGTTTAGGTGTAAAATTTTGTAAGAGGTTGGTAAGCATTAGACCCTAACTACCCGGTGGTCAGAAATACATACATTTTTACGAAAAACTGGAAATCCTCCTACAATGACCCATGTGATGATCCAGTGGTAGAATGGTACATGTTTGCTGCTTTGCTTTATGTTGAAAATTATTTTTCGATTTAGTAACATGACAGGGTATTCGCAGTAGAGAGCATTACTGGTTATCCTCTACCGTAAATCTACGAAATTTAATAAAACATTCTAAAGCATCAAAAGACAAAATGCCAAACTTCACAAGAAAATTATGTTCTTAAAGTTCCATAACAATATTCTAAGAACAAAGAAAGCCTGCTACAACCGTTCATACACATGTTCTGTCCAATAGACTAAAACTAAGTAACCACCGGGTAGTAAGGGTCTAATGCTTACCAGCCTCTTACAAAATTTTACACCTAGACCCTGACTGTCAAAGCTTGTCCGTGTTCCTTCTAGGTTTTGACTTTTAGACCCTTACTCTAAACATTTAACGTTCCGTTTTTGTTTATTAATTCGTGTTACTTTTAGAATTGCAGCTAAACTGTAAAACAGTGCAGTTGACGGTGAAAATTGAGAGTTTAACACAGAGACCCTAGGCTGACTCTTACTAACACTGGCAGTGTTAATAATAGAAACAAATCCTTTAATCTTCAGTCTTGCAGCCGGCGTTTGCTAATTGGCATTGTTGCATAATAACAATGTTTAAAACAATGTAAAACAATCAATCTGGTCGTTTAGAGCTCCATAACCCCTGAACCATTTGACCAATAAGAAAATGCCTTATGGAAAGGGCACATACAGAGCAATACCTGTAAAATGAGATAAGAACCGGCTTCATAGGACAAATGGTTTGACCTGTAGAGGACATACGAAAGGTACATCCCCAGAACAAGACCAAGACCAAGAACAAGAAGTTGTCTATTTGGCCCCTCTCTGTATCTTGGGTTTGGATCTACCGAATTTCACAATTTTTGGACTGCAGACAGGCCTTGACTAGCCAAGGCTAGATTCCAAATTTGGTTTAAAGATGTTTACTTTTGACGGAGTTATAAGCTCTCAAAGTTGAAAGTTTAACACAGAGATCCTAGGTCGACCCTTACTAACACTGGCTATCGCCAGTGTTAATAATGACTGTAAAATAAAAAAACTTACTTACACATATAATGATATAGATTGGCCAAGGGAAGGTGAGGGGATTAGGTATTGAGACACGAATGCCTTACCACCAAGGTTAGACCTGCCAAGGACTCTAAGGCCCCCGATGGCATCGCCACACGTGTTGGACACGGGAGGTGTAGGATCGGCCCAAGTAAAAAATACAATGCAGATGAACAAATGAGACGGTTAAAAAGCATCATTTAAAAGAGAAGGATAAGCAATGATATTAATCTCCCAAATCTTCTAGATCACCACACACGTGTTCTGTGCCATACATCGAACTGTCAAACTTGAACAACATCTTATTAATATGACATTTTTTATTAAGTCCTTCCTTGGCAAAAAGAATACTCGCCACCCCTTTTGTCATAAAACGGTTTCTTGTTTTCGTTTTAATCAAAGAAACCTGCGAAAATATACGCACACAGTCTGCGTTTGACACTGGGATGCTTAGGAATTGCAAGCCAACTCTGGTTAATAATGGGTATAGAGGTGTTTTGGTTGTCGGGTTATTAAGAAGAGCAACTTCTCCCCAAAACTGTTCAACATTGATTGTAGGATTGGTCTGTATGATGTTATCAACATAAGCACAGAAAGGTATGCTTCGCCATTCAGTGTCAATATCCTGCTCAGAAACACCATGAAGATCTTGAAACTAAATCTTGAAACTAAAGGTACTTATAGAGTTGATATCTCCACTAACTGCTTTGCTTGGTTGAAGGAAGCCCAACTGTTCAATTCTTACTAGCTCGAGCCTCGCTCGCTCATAATGTCTCGTGTTAGCTTTACCCAAGGCGGAAAACGTCCTTGGCCGCCGAAAGTGCTACTAATTCTGCTACAAATGCTAAATTCTGCCACAAAAATGCTACACAATTGAAAATGCTACCGATAATGCTACACCTCAGTTTTTGAGCTGAAAAATGCTACCGTAGCAGAATTATGCTACGTCTGGTAACACTGATGAGTTTGGTTGAATTTGGCTTGCGTGCGGTTTTCGAAGGTCCTGCTTGTTTTGTCGTCGGTTTGGCTGCTTATAAATTAACTTCCAGGGGCTTATGAAAAAATGGGAGGTTTCTAGTGGAGCCTATACGCTCCGAGGGTTTGTCCGGGGAAGGGAGCGTTGAAATTATTTCAAGATGACTGATTTCTACAAAATGACAGAAGAGAGGGGGCCTACGTTAACCATTTCCCGGGCCCTCCCTGATAACTTTTCCCAAATTTTTTACACTTTTTTTTTACTTTTCAAATTCATTCCATCTTTCTTGCTCGGACAGACCGTTTTTAAATTATTATTTTTTTTTTAGTACGTCACTCGGTCGTGCAGTTCGATCCGGGGTTAAGTTGGTTGGCAGCCCATCACTCCAATCACTCGGCTGTGCACGCTCGCCATGTTCGTTCGGGTTTGTCGGGAAAGCATCAAAACGTGTATACTCATACGGGCGAATTTGTTCATCCGTACCACGAAATGATGAAACGGGAGAGGTTTTTTTTTTTTT